>JAUZST010047330.1:0-52287 GCA_034779995.1 Parotocinclus haroldoi | reverse complement strand
TTGTGTGTCTGTCTGTGTTTGTATGGGTGTGTATGTGTGTGTGTGTGTGTATGTGTGTGTGTGTGTGTGTGTGTGTGTATTACAACTGTAGATGAGAAAGACAGTATGTCAAATATAATCAACTTTATATGGTTTACCTGCTAATTTATTTCAGTTGTGCCTTTAAAATTGTATTTGAAATTTTAAGCATGAAATAATGCACTCCCGCCCTGCTTTACGTTTACAGGCATTATTGAATTGTTCTGCTACATTGTTGGTACTAAAAGCTATATATAAATGTTTGCACTGCACATGTCTAACATATTGATCATATATAACATATTGCTGAATTGATCGGACCTAAAAGGCACCGTAACACTTTTCTACTGATCTTAGTTCCAATCTTTGTGAGCTTATTTTCACCCAGTTCCCCTTCCAGAAAGACCATTCCTAATCAAACTATTTCACACTGTAGAAAGGCCAACTTGGTATACAGATTAGGATGCCAGATGCTGCTATTATTAGGGGGACAAATGCTTGCCATTGTGACCTCAGATTTGTTTCCAGCTTTATATTCTGCATCCAAATTTCTTGTTTGCTCTCTGGTTGTATTACAATAAAGAGAATGATAAATTATTAGATATGGTCATTATACCACTGCTAAAACAATAATATTACTAATCTAATGGTGGCCTAAGAATTTTGTACACCACCGGAAGTTCTGTGAGTGGTAAAAACTTTGTACTGTGGGAAATTATGCAGTGCCTGATATAAGCAGTGAGCTGTTTTTTGGACATGGTCAGAAACAAGGCTGTGGTGTTTAAGCGCTATTTAACTGGTGTTCAGTGTGCCAAGACATTATCCTCCACAGTATTACTCAAGCAGAAGGATGTACTGTTGATATAAGGCAAGATGGATCTATGCTTTATGGTTTTTTTTTACCAAAATGAACCTGTAAAATTTGTAGACTGCCTGCTCTTAGCTGATAGGAGAGGTACCCAGTGTTGCAGTAGCCCATTTATTACTGTCTGTCTGTTGAGTTACTGTTGCCTTTTGATCAACTCAAATTCATTTGGTCATTCTCCTCTGAAATGAACAAGTGTTTTTTTCCAGAGTAACACTGCTCACTGAATATTTCCTCTTTTCGTAAACCATAGAGATGACTGTGGGTGTGAAAGTCCCAGTAGATTAGCAGTTTCTGAAATACTCAAACCAGTCTGTTTACCACCAAGACCCTTTCTTCTCCATTCTGACTCTCAGTTTCAACTTCAGCAGGTCTTCTTTAATCCTAAATGCATTGAGCTACTGTCATATGTTTCTCTTAACTAGCAGTTGAACAGATGTTCCTAACGAGTTGGCCACTGAGTGTATGCATACATGTTTTTACAAAATGTAGAAAACATATTGAAAACATAAAACGTTTTGTATACGGAGCAGTACACCATCATTTTGAAAATGGTCCCGTGCGATGCTCATAGAGAATTATGAGTAATACCTTATTATATATATTCTATATAAAATTATAATAGAATTAATAATTAATTAATAAAACAAATCTAGTTGCCAATGGTCCCTTTTTGAGTCTTGGAAAGCTTCTTTGAGATGAGATTGTAAGTTTGCAAGATTGTAAGAAGCGCTATAGAAATAAATCTGACTTGACTTGTGCAAGGCATGAACAGAACATCCTCACTGGACACAGGAGGTCAAAGCCCCGTTGAGATGTGACCTTGAGGCTGAAGATCCAAATTCAGTGGAGTTTTCTAGGATCACGCAAGCGCATCAGTTTAAGTTAACATCAGATATTACATCACAGTGTTGGTATGAACTATTTTAAATGGATCATAGTAGCAGCTCTTAAAAGGTTTAACGCTGACCTTAGAATATCAGTAGTCTTAAAATGTTGTGTGCTTAAAATTCTTAGTTCTGTGTGAAATTTGTGTTTTTTTTCTGGGTGTCAGTTGTTGAAGTCTGTTGCAGTGTTCCTGGAACATCAGAGTCAGCAATTCCATCTTCTATTACCTGTGAAAAACAACAAAAGTTTTAAACTTGTTGTGTTGCTAACTTTTTGGACCACAAAAGATATTGCAAATCTGGTTGCAGCAATCAGTTTCTGGCACAAATCTGTCCTTCTTTTCTCTGCTATTTGACCACCTTCCCAATGGAAAAAGTTCCCTTGATCCAGTATGTCCGCATTCAAGATGGCAGCCGTGTTCCAGACATAGACTTAAAGATAGGTCCCTTCACCCATTACTAATAAAGAGGTGCCCTGTGTCTTTTAACTCGCCCTGTATAGTTGCTGTATAGTTATATAGATTGTATATTTTTAAATAATTATCATCTTACAAATCCCTTAGAAAATGATCAGTCAATAAAATGGAACATATTGAGAGAGCTTTTAGGACAAAGGCTAAGCAGGATAATGTAAAGAGTCCTTGAAAAATACAGTACAAGAATAGTGTTTGTACAATTGCTCCTCTCCATGATAGGTCTGAAGAGGGCAAGCAAGAATGAAAGGGTTATGCTTCATGTCAGTCTGAGCTCTTGCATATAGCAAAATACAACACTGGCCTTTAAACCTGAACAAGAAATACAAATTACAACTATTATACTTTTTTATCTATAGAAATGAATGAACAAAGAAAAAGCTGAGCCAGATGTACAAATGATCTGTTGAGATGGATAGGCTGAATGAACACCAGGGGATGCCAGGTTTTACATACAAATCAGAACATAAAAAAATACATTATGTATGCGTTGACTATCATTTGATTGGATACAGTACAAGTCTACCTTAATTTGTCAATAGTTTCAGGCAGGCAAATTATAAGAATCCAAAAAGTTGGAATAGGGCAATTTAGAGCTAGTAATAACTTAACAATACTAATACTGTGCTTTAAATAGACTGTCAAGTTATTGCAAACATGAGTTGATACAAAAGCAGTATATACAAAAGCCTTTAAAAAGTCTTTAAACACTATTGAAATGTGTATTGCTTTTGCACATTTCAATATTGTTTAAAGACTTTTTAAAGATTGAAAGGAAAGTTAGACTGGAAAGTTGATACTGGAAGTCCCATCTTTGCCAGGCTTCAATTGTTGGGATCTTAATTAGAAATCACACTGAATACAGTAGTCTGCTAAAAGTAACTTGTACCGTCTGATGCTGTGCTGCAAAAGCCACAGCCAAGTGGTGGGCAGGAGCACCATTGCCAGAACCTCGATTGGAGGATGGCAGCTGTGTTGCAGCTCCAGGGACATGATCCCTGTCCTTTTGCTCCATCAGCTTTGTCCAGTTTTGTATGTGGAGCACCCATACATGTAAGTGGCCCCAATAAGACTTGATCTCAGTTCTCTAAGGTGATGACCTTTTTCCTCAACGAGTCTGTCTCGAAACTTATTGAGGAGTCTCTGTAGGCACTGACTGGCAGCTTTCTAACAGACATCCATCCTCAAGACTTTATATTGGAGTAAAAGCTATGGAATCATGGCTTGTTCCCACTGCACATTGATTTTGATACCTCACTTGCCAGCATCACCTCTAAATTAATAAATTGTTCTGTTTTTACATCAAGAAAACGAGAAAATTAGTACTAGTAACTTACATTTGAAAATGTACCCCACTTGTTGCTGTCTCCCTGCCCACTCAGGTTTATTGATTGCTGGGAAGGTGGGTTGTCAATGTCTCATGTGAGCCCTATTGGCTGTGTTACCTTCTGATTCATTCTTTTCTAACTATGCTGGTATAGTTAGTGCTGCTGGAGTCTCATGCTATACTTGGTGTCAGTGTTTTTCCTTTTCTCACAGCTCATGTTCTGGTACCAATTGCAGACCACACACTAAGACGTTCTTCTGATCCAGTCCCACTAGGTGTTTCTCAGCTTCGGCTCCACCCAAGCTGTTCTTCCATCACTTTCCAGGATACCGTTATGCAGACCACAGAAAGTGGTAACGCTCTCCTCTGGTTGACTGAGGATGCCATGCCATGTGAAACAAGTTTCTTTTTATTTAAACAATTTATATAAACATAGTAATTGCATTACTTACAGCAATTTGTACTTTTTGAGTCTTAGTCCAAGGTTTCTTTCTTATAACATTTCGGGAGTTTGCGATCAGTTTAGCTCAGTTTGGGATTGGCTCTGGATGTTAGAAGATAACATAAAATTGTCAAGCTTCTTTGAGACAATGCTCCACTGTAAAAAGCGCTTTATAAATAACACTTGCTGCACTGCTTCCATCCCAGTTGCGTGCATTGCATCAGCCTTTTGACTTTGAATATTTCTTAAAATTCAGCAAAATTAAGTAGTAGGGAGCATTTTTAAGATATATACGAATTGGGACTGCCTCCTCTGATGTAATATACTGTCTATGTTTTGAGACAGACACTGCATCTCAACTATGAAGGAGTGAGTAATTTTTAAATAATTAAAAAAGTTTTTCAGCAAGTAGTAAGTAGGCGAGTCATTTAGCATGTACGTAATGATCATCAGTCAGAAGAAACACTTAACATATAAAAGTGCTTTTTGAATCGCTTCACAAGAAAGCTAATATGGCAAATGTAATAAGACTATCAAGTATGACATGCATTAAATCTAATGATATTTTTTATAAATTGCCATTGGTCTTTTGAATATGTATTTAAAAACACATGTGTGTTTAAAAATATCGTTATCGTTAATAATATCTTTTGATAAATCTATCAAATCAAAAACCTTTTGACTAATACTGAACTGTAATAATGCTACGGGTTTGATGGAGCTACATTTTGTTCCTTCAAGCTCAGTAAGACACAAAAGCCAGTGCACTCTGTGCTGTTTTATCTGACACCTGTATACACAAGTGGAACACAAAACTGGAAAAATGAACCTGCTAAAGCTGGCAATTGAGCTAAAATGTAGGGCGATGGACAAACTGAATACACAGTGTGCTGGATAAAAATAAGTAATAAAGAGAGAAAATGTTACATAAGAAAGATACAGCAAATGCAGTAAGCATGTTTACTTCATTTCACTTTACTGGGTAGTAAAGGCTAGTTTCTACCTAGCTGTTCTGTGATCTTTGTGCTCTGTACAGAGCATAAAAACAGATTGTCTAACAGTGATAGCTAATGTAAGATATGATTAGATCATGGTGAGTTTTTCTCTTTTCACAACACTGCTGAGCAAATTAGAATGGAAGCAGAAGTCAGATTTACTGCTCACAAAAATAGGGGACATTCATTCATTCATTATCTTCCTCTTAATCCACACAGGGTCGAGGGACCAGGCGGTGCCCATCTGGCAACTCTGGTAGGTGCAAGGATAGAAACAACCCAAATGGGACACCAGTCCATCGTGGGGGACACGCACACACACACCCTAAAGGTCACTTTAGAGACAACAATTAACCTAACATGCATGTGTTTGGACTGTGGGAGGAAATCTGAGTACTTGGAGTAAACCCACGCAGACACAGGGAGGACATGCAGACTCTGCACAGAAAGAACCCAGATCGCTTCACGCTGGGATTGAACCCAGGACCTTCTTGCTGTGAGGCAGTGGTGTAACCCACCGAGCCGCCAAGCTGTCAAAATGACATATTCCCTAATTTTGTGAGCAATGTATTTACCATGCTACAGCATCACAAATGCCTAATTAGTATTTTAATAATTACTATTTTGTTAACCGTTTCATGTGCCTCTAAGCCCAGGTTTGCCAAGGTAATCTATTGCCCATGTGGTTATATCAGCTATTGATGAATTAAGTTTGTGAAATTTAACAATGGTTTCACCATGTCTTTTGGGCGGAACGAAAACTAGGAATTGTTACTATGGTTTTGCCAAAGTTCCATAGTAAAACTATGGCAGGTGCACTTAGTTACCATAAGATACCTTTGTAGTTCTTAATAGAATCATGGTTAACTTTACTATAACTTGGTTACTTTAACTTCCATAGTTTCAAGATCAATAAGTTCTAGTTGAACTATTAATATATAGTAAGTATGTGTATACTGTGAATCTGCTCTGGTTTTTGTATGGTACTTCGGTAAAAGAAATGGTAGAGATACTAGAGTAAACATTATACTCTAACCATAGTATTCTTTCTGCCAAGCTAAATATGGCAAAATCACAACTGATTTGGGCATATGGGCATGCAATGGCATCTGTGTAATTGTGGTAGCTCGGTCACATGGAGAGCGATTTCTTTTCATAACACTAATGAGCAAATTAGGATAGAATCAAACAAATACTGTCACATGCTACATGATTAGATGGGATGTTGAATTAGTATGTTAAGCAATACTACTTTCAGTATCCACTGTTTCATGTGGATTGGGACACAGCTGCTTTTTCTTTGTAACATGCTTATAGCGGAAAGATCTTAAACCTCAGATCTTCAATCCAGCAGCTTTAAAGTAAGATGAAACTGAATATTTCCATCACAAAGATTTCTACATCAGAAATGACGATGCGCAAAAGCCCTCTTGATGAAAACCAGAATGAGACAGGCTGGAAAAAGCAGCAGGTGGATGAATTCAGACAATGAAAACCGAGTGTGAAAAGGGCATTGGAAAGGGTCTGCATGGGCCTGATCTCTCGAACACACTCACAGGAACAAGCGCTCCCCCTCATCACTCACGTAGACATGTCGGGCTCTGTCCATCTGTCAGAGCCACTGCTGAGCAGAAACGTGGAGGAACCCAGAGAGATATGAGCAATTCCACACATTCAGGGCTTGACTGAGAATTGTGAAGGTGTGTGTATATATAGATGTACACACACCCACACACATTTACAAGTGCGGTGTCATTCAGTGTCCCGCAGAGCTACATAACGCACTTTATGTAAAGTATAAAATCCAAGCAAGTGTGGGTCAAGGACCTTGCTCAGGGGCCCAGCAGAGGCAGCTTAGCAGAGGTGTGATTTAAACCTTGGAACTTGTGGTCCGTAGTCCACTGCTTTAACCACTAGGCCATCACAGTCCACATAGCACTGAATGTTAGTTTTTGCTGACATAAAACACGATTAACACACAATCATTAGTCAAACTGCTTCAGAATTATTAAGCTCACATGTGTAAACCTCTGCACCACAAGCAACACCCGAGGCAGATAGAGGAGTGCAGAGAAAGTATACCTGGGAACATCAGGAGGAATAGTAAAATCCAGGTATGCACCATTCAATGACCACCATCCGTTCACTTTAACCACCACAGTCTCAACAATTATCATAAATTAGAACAGGAAATGGAATCTTTTGTTTTCCCTCCAGTAGACATTAACAGCTGGTTCCCTCAACAGCCAATCAGCGCTACACATCCACGAGCAGAGGCAGGAGTTTAAGAGAGGAGGGCCCTTATTTGTGTTCACGGTTGCCAGGTCCACTTATTATACAGGTTTAAAATTCACTTCTCTATAAAGTTGTTACCAAAGTGTAGTTGCTATATTGGGCTTGCTTTTGTTTGTGTTCCCATTTTTTATGAGCTAAACTCAGAGATCTAAGACTTTTTCTATGTACCCAAAATGCCTTTTTTCTCTCAAATATTGTTCACAGATTTGTCTAAATTTGCATTAGTGAGAACTCCTTTACCCAGATAATCCAATAACCGTAGAGGTGTGGCATATCATGACACTGATTAGAGAGCATGATTATTGTACAGTTGAGCCTTAGGCTGGCCACAATAAAAGAGCACTCTAAAATGTGCGGTTTTATCGTACAGTGCCACGAATGTTGCAGGTGATGAGGGAGGGTGAAATTTGGCATTTATATTTTTGTTCAGTATATTTCTTAACATTGCATTTCGTTTTATTTTGTAAGCCGATATTTGGACCTGTTTTCAAAGACCTGGTTGCTTGTTTGTCTCATGGGATCTGGAAGCCTGACTCGTTTATGTGTGTGTGTCAGTAACTAACTCACTAGTCATGTGCTCGTTTGCTTGTTAGCTCATTAGCTAATATTTCGACTTCCATCAAACAAAAGTATCCATCGTTTCAGTCACTCGTTTTTTCAGTCACACTTGTTTTTTCAGTGCGATCTCTGTTGCATTGGTGACTCTAAAATGACCTTAGTGTGAATGTGTGCAACTAGTATTGACGTGAAAATTACTTTTACATAATTTAGCAGACACCCTTATCCAAATACAATTTCTATTTTTCTTAAATATAAGATCTTGCTTAAGGACCCGATAGTGGCAGTTTTTGGGGTTTTTTTTTGGTCAGAGATGGAATTTGAACCCTGGACTGTCAGGTCCATAGTCCAGCACCTTAACCACTAGACCACTACAGTTTCATGACATGACTCATTTTATGATGAGAAAGTATAAACTATGAAATAGCTACAGTGCAGCCAACCTTATTGATAAGTAGTTTAACACGTGCAGTTAATGCTGTGGACTATATTCATCAGAAGGCTGTGAGTTCAAATCCACCAAACTTCCACAGTTTCTCCAACTGCTCAAAGCTCAGTTGTAGGTCACTATGAATAAAGGTATTACCTAAATACCCGATTCACTACACTGTTACTTATTTTCAAATTGCTTACAGCCATACAAATTTTGCATAATAACCCATGTTTGGTTATGGAAAACTAGTTTTCAGTGAGTGAATTTTCAGCTGGATCCTGAGTTATCTAGTTTTTTGCATATTATATTTATGTTTCCAGAACACAGCTTGATTTAGAGCATCCAAGAGAAATATATTGTATTTTCATTAGTAAATACACCAGCAGATTGCAACTGATATAATCCAAGCAAGGCACAAAATGTTTAATACAAAATTGGAGGTAGAATGAAAACACAATATATGAAGTTGACCTGTGAGAAGAACATGCATAACTTTGCATAAAGCATAAGAGAAACAGAGGTCAAACTTTGGTAACTTGAGCAGTGTTGCGCTTCATTGCAGTAGTGTCATTTTTAGCATTTTCTGCATTTGAATATTTCCCTGGATGATGTTCTGACATGTTGTAATCTATTTTATTTTCAGAATGACAGGAGACTATTAAAACATACGAAGTGTGAAATGACAGGTAAAATAAACTGTATGTGTTCCAATATTAAAAGTATATAGCCTGAAAAACATGACGGTTGTTAGCGTAGCACCCATCTATTAATTATGAACTTTGACTGCCTTTTAATTAGGTGTCTCACTGTTGATTTAATACTCTAGTGGTCCAGTATACACTTTTCTCAGTGGAGCTTAAACTTTTTAGCAGAAGCCCTTATACAAAATGACTTGCCAATGAGCTGATTAATTGAATGTTACATGTTTTATTTTTGTAGCAGCTTAGCAGAGGTGGGACTTGAACTCACAACCCTCCACCAATAGGTAGTTCAAAGCATTAAAAACAGAGCCATACCTTGCCATATAACAGTAATTAGCAATAACGGTGGGTTCAATCCCAAATCATAATGTTGCTGGTAAATTCTAGCCAGGCTCCAGACTAACTGTTTTGCTTGGTCAGCTTCATTACATTTGTTAATAAACATCCATTCCAGTAATGGATTCAGTAATTGAGATGGGGCAATTTAGGGCTAGTAATGAGGTAAAAAATTACATAATGTGATTTCAAAAAGATGATGTCAACAATTTATTGTAATCATGATTTCGTACAAAGACAATATCAAAAGTATGAAATGCTAAGGAGCAAAGATGACCAGAGGATCTCCAGATGTGTGAGAAAATTATTGAAACGTTTAAAAAAATGCACTTACATGAGAAGGCATATTCATATTTCTCACTCCAGAGTGCATACTATCATCAAACAATTCAAAGAATCTGGATGAATTCCAGTGCAAAAATGGCAAGGGCACTAGTCTAAGCTAAATGCCCTTGATTTCTTATCCCTCTGATGGCGCTGCATTAATAACATTCCTTCTTCAATAGCTGAAAGAGCCACATGGAAAAATTGACCTTGGCAAAGCATTGCAATATGGAGTTACATTCACAAATGGCACTTAAATCGTTACTGTGCAAAAATAAAAGCCTTATGTTAACCATATTCAAAAGCAGCAGCTGGAATCACACAGTGGAAATGTTTATTGTAATTAGACACATCAGTTTTCCAGATTTCTTCTGGAAGAAATGAACACTGTGTGCTCCAGACCAAAAACTGAAAAAGCACACAGACTTACTATCAACAAGCCTCTGTCATGGTATGGGGTTGTGTCAGTGTCAGCTTATACTTTTGTGATGGCAGCATTAAAGTACAACACTATATTTTGGCCACCATAATTTTGCCATCAAGACTTCATAATTTCTAGGGAGGTCCACACATTTTCAACAAAACAATGCAAAACCACATACTGCACACATTAGAAAGGCATGATGGCCATAGATGAGGGAAGTGGTTCTTTTGGGAATATGTTACAGGCATGAAATCAAGGAATGGATGTGCAAAATTAACAAATTAAATATTGTTATTGTTATTAAATAATATCATTGTATATTTCCGGTTTGTCTGAGATGTTTTGCATTTTCCATATTGCACCAACTTTTTCTTATTTGGGGTTGTTTTATTGCAATGGTCTTTGTAGAACATTGTGTTTGTTTTATACTACAATTTTGTAGCTATAATCAGAGTACTGGTACTGTCCAAAATTAAAAAACAAAAGCTGCTTGACGTATTTAAACAGAATTCCTCAATAGGAATCTCAATAGAACATGGTGTAGTGTTATAAGTATCATTGCAGCTTGGAAAAGAATGTTTATGTTACCCACAAAAATGATGACTGAACCTTAATCTGCTTACTTGAAGTTCAGACAGGGGGCATAAAAAGCCTGTTAGGAGGAACTGGTGGTGAGAATGACCATTTTATTACATTAGAGATTTTACACAGTAGGGGATGGATAGAGAAATGGAGACATCATTCATACTAACAAAGAAGATCATGGCCTGGCCTTACAAGTACTTGTGTGGTTAAGTATGAACTGAGTCAGGGATGCAGTATGCTGTCTGAGGGCATGAGCAGATGAAGGTGATTTATGGTTGATGAGTAAAACCCACAGTAAATCAGATGAGAGATGACACTGAGCATTTGTCTTGCTCAGCGGGGAGTAGCTGGGTAAACAGAGTCCAGTAATATGTCTATCCCCAAGGAACGGGAGAGATAGAGCTCTATTAGGAAGTGTTTGCTGCATAAGAAAGGCTCTCTAGCCATGTTAGCAGACAGTTTTGGACTTGACATTTGTTGAAATCTGAATTCTGACGGGACAAAAACTGTTGACTAATTTACAATTGCGATTCAATTTGGGGCAAATCCCAGATTTTAATACACCACTTATTTTGGTTCTGTATAACAACTTTACTTCTTGAGAACCTTGAGAATTGTCTATCTTGCTGAATATATATGACCCTCTACAACATTAAATATATTATATTATATTAATTATATAAAGTCCTTCAAGTAGATAAAGATAACCCAATTTAAAAAATAAGACAAACATGTTTATTGAGGTAAGCAATCCACTATTACATATCACATGTTTGAGTGAATGTATGTGAACCATTGCTTTCAGTATTTGGTGGGACCCCAAAACTTACAGAACAGCTTCAACTCTGGTAAGATGACCTCACATGAACCGCTCAAGTCTCTACAACAAAGCATATGTTGGTTTAAAGTAAGGACTATGACTTTATAAAGTCTATATAGTCTAGTTTATATAGAAAAATATATCAACTATAATTTATTTCAATTTTCCTTCTTTAACAATTTTTGGTTAAACAGCTTTGCAACATGGCCCACATTCTCTCAATTTGCAGGCAGATTTCCTGATATTTTTATTCAGAACTTGCTGCTGTAATTCAAAATTCAAAAGTTATCCAATAATGGCAAGCCATGGCAGCCCGGATGCAGTAAAACAGACCTAACACATAACACTACCACCACCATTATTCCAAGATTCTTACGGCAGAATGTTTTCCTTTATTTAAACATAAGACTTCTGACTTAAACCAAAAAGTTCTGTTTTGAACTCATCTGTCTACAATACATTTTTCTAAACACCTTCTGGTTTGATGATCAGTAATTAATTTTGGAGAGTAGTGGCTTTCTCCTTGCAACCCCAATGTTGTACAGTGTTATCCTGATGGTGTACTCAAGAACAATAACAGACAATCTAAGAAAGGCCTTTAGTTGCTTAAAAGTTATATACGTATAGATGTTTCCTGAAGATCAAACTTTGGTAGACTCCTGTTCTGTAAAGACGACAGGGCACATACTCACACCTGATCCCTGTTCACCCACTGAAAACATCTGAATCTAATCTTACCTTTAAATTGCTAATCAAAGACGTTACATACATATATATAGTACTGGAAAATTTGTATGTTTTCTATTCTTTGTTTAATTGGCTTCTTTTCTATATACTTTTAGAGTTTGTGAAATTTTGATCATGTTGTAGGTCATATTTATTTCAGGAAACCAACCTTCTCCAAACCTTACCTCCAGTAGGATACAAACCAGTGCTTTACCGCTGACCCACTTTTGTTTGTATCCGTCTGGCAAAGTGAGATTTGAGACTAAGAAAAATTTGGGTTACTGATACCTCGGCATCCTGGGTCATTGTCGTCTCTAGATTGATTGGGTACTGGCACCTGAAGTCCCGATGTACTGTTTTCCAGTCTGTTTCCCCAGATGTTCCCTCTTCAGAGGCATCCAATTCTCAGTAGTCCACAGGATGGGGCAGTATTCTGTATTTTTCACTATTAATAATACTCCAGATTGTGCAGGTATTAGAAAAGAACTTTTGAGTAATTATTGCTTATTTCCCTGTGTTATCATATTATCATATACCGCACTTTTATTTACGTCTTTAAATTAAGTCTTTCTATCTATTACTATACAAACAAACATTTGTGTAACAAAATAAAAAAAAAAACATTTTATGCCATGATTTAGCATACCACTTACACATCTATTAGCTGCTTTTATACTGTATATACAGGGTGTGTCGAAAGTCACAACCACAGGACACAACTGGACACAAAACAGAACACCCTGTTTTGTCAGAAACAAAAGGGAAAATTACATATCTGAATACCACAGCAAGTAATGGGTGAGGGGGCCTATCTTTTAGGATATGTGACTTTTGACTCACCCTGTAGAATGTCCAAAAATCCAGCAATATTTCCCACTGAAGGTGTGATTTTGTGTAGTTGTGTGACACATCGATACAGAAAGACAGCAGATTGCTCACAGCAGAGAAGAAATGCCATCAGATTGCATGGTCCTGCTCCTGTAGCTCTAACAGTTAAGATCTAATTATGAGAAAAGAGTCTGGTGATAGATAGTATTGCTTCCACTTATAGACTCTTTAATATGTTCCTTATCCTTAATTCTTATATGTTTAAAAACAGCAAAACGCTGGTTCTCTTTTTGCCTGTAGATTTTAAGTGACTGATTATTTTGAATTTGATGCTTTATATGCTTTAGTGATTTAAAATAGCTGTGTTTAAGCATAAAGTTAGGCCTTTAATATAGCATTCCTATTTGTTAATCAAATACAAAAAGAGGAAACGTGGAAAACAGTGTTTTAGTTTTGTTTTACCATAGACTATGTATGCACCGTTTAATGACCCCATTCACTTTGAGGACTGAGGTCTTAGGAATTAAAGGAAGGAATTAAAAATATATCCTGGTCACATCAACAGACAATCAATGCTGCAAATCCACAAGCAAAGGCGAAAAGAGCAGAAATCAAGTCATTTTTGTGTGTACCTTACTGGCCATGTGTTTGCTTGCTTGTTAGCTCAGGTTTGGAGTATAGGCTGCGATTCAGTTGAGACTCTTTCTGCAAGTTACACATTGTTGTTCTATAATTATTGTGAATTTGTGTGAACTGATAATGTAATTGCATAGTGATGCTGTGTAATTTCTGTTGGTTTGTTTGTGTTTATTGCCATTCCAGCTCAAAGTCGGGCTATGTGCATGGGATTTTAGATGTGTTTTATGCACAAATTTATACTAAGTAAAGGTTATTGATCTATATTTGGTTTTGAATCTTGAGATGATTCAGAAAGTTCTGGATTTTTGGTGAAATATTGCGTGCAAAGAGGTATTTTATATTAGTGTCTGTGTAAGATTTGTCGAGGGCTTGGCATGTTTTATTGTTTTTGTTTTAGTGGTGATGCACAGATTTGGCAGAATGAATATGCCCCAAAAGAAGGTGTCTGTGTGCCATGGCTGAATGTCCTGTATAATCCGTTATCACTGGGGTGCTGTGTAAATGATATTCGTGTTTTTAGGGGTATCTCTGACACATTTACGTATCATTCGTGCACAGCTGTAGCCTTAATATTTACATGGAAGTAACATAAAAAGACTTTGTGACTAAGGTAATGTCCGATCAATGTCCATTTTTGTCAAAATCCAGTTTAATGTATCATAATGCAGTTGTTAAACGGTGCTTACCCGTATAAACAAGCACTCGGGTGACATAGTAGCAATATATTTCACTACTGTGTTGACAGAGGTTTAAGTCATATGAAAGAAGGGGCTAATCAGGGGTCCCCCCATGCCTCGAACAGTGGCCCCTGTCAACCCTGGGACTGGACTGGACTGGTCCCATTCAGCCTACAACTATGCCTGGAACTAGCACTGGACACTACAGCACTGCTCTGGATTTTCAGGCATGCGCTGAGTCGTAGATTAAATGAATGGCAAACATGCCTCTAATTATATCACTATGACAACAGGACCGACCTCAGCCACCTTGTCAGAGATGGATGATAAGCTGCTGGGAATAGAAGAGCAAATGCTGTTAGCCTTCTGTGGGTTGCTTAATGTGCTGTATCTTGAACGTCAGAAAAATATTGCAAATGAGTATGCAAATGCAGGGACGTGGGATTCTGAAGCTACAGGTGTATTGTGAAGTAAATCTATGGTTGGACGGTTGCTTGGGCAATATGTTAATGGAACCCCATGCTACTTTGTCAGCTTGTGCTCTCTGTTACTAAACATGTAAACAGTAGGGGAAGTGACATAGGATATACATGTATCCTGCAATCATGCTGTTACTATAGTGCTTCTACATTGAGAGCCCTCGTGTGAATAACATTGTAATATGGTCAAACTGCAGAATGTTTGCGCATGAAGACACAATTATCTTCGTACAGTAACTATCACCACACATCAGATTATTTGAAAATCAGGTTATACACCTTTGAGTCAAAGGTTTGCAAGCACCCAAAAATTAAATCCAAAACACAAGTATTAGTATGAAGTTGTTGCTTCTGCAAAAGCCATTCCTCTTCTCAGAAAGCTTGAAATTAGATTTTGGAACTTTAAAATCATGCACTTATTTTGAACAAAACCTTTTTCACAGATGCCAGTCCAATTCATCTAGTCATTCATCTACTGGACTCTGGATCTGATGGTCCAGGGTTCAAATCCCACCTCTGTCAAGCTACCACAGTTGGGTCCTTAAGCAACCTACCATTGTTTAATTTGTAAGACTGTATGAGTTGTAAGTCGTTCTGGATAAGGGTGTCTGCTAAATGGCGCAAATGCGAGCGGATAGAGAGAGAGTTCTGTTTCAAAATGCAATATATGAAGAGAAATCTCAAACTAAGTATGTATATAGTTTTATGTGACGTGTTATGAGAGTTTTCGCTTCTTATAAGAGCCCATTGTCGATTTAATTGCCTAGCCAGCTTTCTTATCCCACTCTACTTATCCTTAATTGGCTTTCATGCTCAGCTCTTTTTACCTTGACAAGGTTTCCCTCTTTTAACTTTTATACTTAATCTGAAATATTATTTCTCTTGACTTGCCAAGATTTCCCAAAGTTTGCTATGCATTTCTGTGTGTGCTTTCACACAAACATTTAAACCATTCACTAGCAAGATCAGATAAAAAGAACATACACTAATGTTGCCTCTTGCTCACGTCAGCCATTTACATCTCATTAATGACTAAATGTGATTGGAATGTTAACACGGAATATGCTGACACGTGTGGCCATTCTGGCTTCTGGGCATCGACGTCCACAGCCTTCTTTTTTAGTTCATGTGTTTACATGATGGATATCAATGGAGTATCAAAATCTGGAATGATTTTCCATTTTTGCCTAATTAATTCTTGGAGTTGATCACAATTTCTGGGTTTTTGTTTGTCCACCTCTTTAAAGAGTTGCCTGAATATAAACCCAAAATGTCAATGTTTTGTTCACTGAACCACTTGGTTAACCCCTTTTCCTTGTTACCTGGAGCTCTATCATGCTGGAAAAAGTATTGTTCACCTCCAGATTGCTCCTGGATCACTGGGAGTTGTTCTTGGAAGATGTTTTGATACTATTCCTTATTAATGGCAGTATTCTGAGGCAAAGTTTTTAACTGTGGCTTTAAAAAGCAAAAGTTGGAGTAACACTCATACAGAATACTGGGTATGGTTGCAGTCAATAATGTCATTTGTAAATTGTAAAACATATTTAAATTGTCATATGTAAAACTTTACTATTGTATGAAACAATAGGAAGAAGTAAAAGTAAAATTAACAAAATAACATACCAAATGAATACAGATTTTACTAACAGGGATCAATTGTTACTATCTGTTCACTGTTATTATTAACAGATGGTGATTCATTATTTACTGTTTTGTTGGAAAGAGTTTGAAAAGTTTGTTTTATCTTGTTTTATTTTTGGGTTTTTTTTGGGTGCAATGTCTAAAGGAAAATCTAATCAAGAATGTATGTCCTGATTTGCTATGGAGTCTTACACTGTTAAAATTACCATCAGTGTTGAATTCCTGACCGGGGAGGTGTGGAGGGCGGCAGACAGTTGATTCTGACAAATGGGAACTCAAAATGCCAAAACGGTCAGCATTATTCTGTTCTTTATCAGTGAGCATTTGGAGGTTTCTATCAAAGTTTGCTACAATTCAAACTCCCAGGTGTGAAAAAGCAGTGGGTCAATCACCGTTTTTATGTCAGGAAGGGAGTGTGGAGTTAAGAGTCTGGAGTAGGGTAATAGCATTAAGTGTGTTTATTTTATGACACTAAAATAAATTTAGTCCAGGGCAAGATCAGTCACTAAAGTGTCTAGTAGGTAACAGATCTTGTGACATCCTCAAACCAATATGATGAGGGGAGGGGGAGAAAGGTTAGGGTTCTCTGATTTGGGCTGAGTAGAGCTGAGGTGAACTGAACTGAGAAGAGCTTGGAGAAAAGAGAATATGTCATTAGTGTTGTAAAGCACATTAAGTAGTTACATGCTTTCGAATGAGAAAGTTTAATTTTACTGGACTTTCAATAAAAGGACTTTCATCTTTCCTTGGCTTTTCCCACGGATTGCTTAGTGCAGATGTGCATGCCATACTAACTAGTCTGTGGATAGAAACCAGCCTCCCTAGAATCCAGTATTCAATATCACTAAAATATGCTCAGCCTCCCTGTAATAAAATACCCAGGCTCATTCTTTTTCCGAAGAACATCACTGCAGACACTGCTTCTAGCCAAAGAGCAAATTTGCTTCTTGGTTATATTAAACAACCTCTGCTCCTACTGAGACGTTTCCTAAATCAACATCAGCCTGAAAGGTCAACTTATGATTTTTTTTTGTAAAAAGGTTGGATTAGTTGAAAATACCGTGGGAATAACAAGTATTTGATATACTGCCAATTTTGCAAGTTTGAAAAGCTCTGTAATTTTTCTACTTAAAGTACACTTTAACTCTGAGGAAAAAAAATCCAAAAAATCACATTGTGTGATTTAAAAATGTGTTTCCTCCATTTTCTAATAATTGCACCAACAGTTGTTGCCTTCTCACCAAGCCTATTGTCCTATAGCCCATCCCGGCCTTGTGTGGGTCTACAATGGTGGAGAGGTTGAAGTGTGCTGGATTGAGAGTGTGAACAGGTGTCTTTTATATGGGTAACGAGTGCATTATATAAGGGCTTCTTAAAGTAAACCTTCTGTGAGAGCCAAAATTCTTGCTGGTTGATAGGTAATCAAATACTTATTTCATGCAAGAAAATGCAAATTAATTATTTAAAAATTATACAATGTTATTTTTTGGATTTTTAAAAGATTCTGTCCCTCACAGTTGAAGGGTACCTATGATAAAAAATAGGTGGGAATTTCTTTTCTGTGTATCAAATATGTGTTTTCCCCACTGTATATTGATGGTGCAACAGAAAACCTTTTCCTCCATAGTAGGCCTATTTTCATTTTTGCACAGAGAATATCAAGAAATTAAAAGAGAAAAAAGCTTCCTGTGCAATAAGGCTATGTAATATCTATATATTTATAAATATTCATGAAATTCCCATTAGTAGACAAATAATTATCAGTCTCAACTGGCGTCTTTCATGCATAATTCATGAGCAATTCATGGGCTGCAAGAAGGATGTTGGAACGAGAATCGATACAAAAAAATCAAAAACATAATAGCTTATTATTTTGGGGAAAAGTTGTGCATATATGGTTAGAAGATATGGTTCACAAGTCCACTGCACTTAGCACCCCTGCATCTCAGTCATTTATGTCCTCTCATGTAAAAATAAGCTAATTTGCACACAAATCTGGATAAGGACAATGGCAACTGCCAGTTTTGCAAGGAGTTTCAGGTTGAGAGGGCTAAGAATAAAATCATTACTTTCTTTTGTATTCCTTGGTAGAATAAAGTCTGACAGGTACATCAGAGTATTTAGGTGACTGACTTTGTATATTTTGCACCAGCATGCCTCTCTTACTTTAGCTATTACATGGTTTGGCAACTTGAAGTGCTGTGCCAAAACCTGGGAACAACCAGTTTACATGAAACAATAAAAACACGATATTATTATTATTATTATTATTTATATTTTAACCACTTTTTCATAGGCAATGTAGAGGAGTCTCTATGTCAGGTTAAAACACAGGGCACATGTGTAAGCATGTCCTGGTTGCTATGCAGGTGTAATGCAGTGCTGGCAGGGGTTGCTGTTGCAGCGCCCGTGCAGGATCAGGCCTCCATCAAATACAGCCAATCAGGTCTACATTATTAAAGGACCCCATGTATAGTCTTGTCTGGGGCCTAAATTGTTGTTAAAGGGTAATCTGAATGCGCATTTGGTCAAATATTGTTTAAAACAACTAATGTACACTTAACTGTAATAAATATACTCAAATTAAGTTATTTCTTAAGTCTAGCGAGTATTCTGGAGGGTTTTCTTACAAATGTTTTGCATGTCTTAAATTATGCATCAGAAATGCAAAAATCTTGACTACAGATTCAAAGAAAAACATCTATTGACACAGCATCTGTTCATGATCCTCTCTTGCATTACAGTGTGGGGTTTTTAATATCAGGTTTGGATCTGAATATTTTATATATTTCATACATATTGCATATTTGACATGACTAGGATTTTAATATTTATTCTCCGTATTAGAGGTAAAGAGGCTCGCTGGTGGTCATTTCTAGACTTCTCTTTGAACTAGCAAGCTATGGATTTCTTAGGCATCAGTGAACTGCAGCAATAAAAACCTCGGCCTATCTGTCTATCATGTTGTCAGTTCAGTGAAGGCATGGCATTCAGTTTATTAACAGAATATTAAGGGTATGAGGACTGTCATATAACTGACATGTGGCTTGATTACTTTATTTATTTAATTATAACTTCTTTTCCCTGGTCAGAGTCATTCTAGAAAATGGTCTAGGTGTAAGTATGCCCTGGATGGGACACCAGTCCTGTGTACATACGTGAGCCCCAACCCATCCAGACAGCACTAACGGGACATGATCTCAGATCTCTGCAGTCGTGGAATTGTGGACCTGTGTCTTAGACCCCTGTGCCACCTAAGCACCCTGACAGGTTTTTATGTTCTTCATTACCTTGTCAAAAATATTCAAGAATACTACAAACTGCTATGTGTAAGTTTGCTTTCTGACTGGCACAGGGTGGTACACCCTGACTAGTGGAGCTGTTTCTTAGTGTTCACCCTATATATAATATATAATATTGTCATGACAAATATGTGACCGAGAGCCCCATGCTGTGCCACGCACTTCCTGTTTTAATTTCTTGATTACCTTAATATTATTATTATTATTTAAAAAGTTTGCACAAAAAACTGATCATAAGCAAATTATCCTTTGTCTGCCACACTCATCCAGGCAAAGGAAGTGTGGTGATGGTCCGAAACCTATTCTATTCACTGTTATCCTATTAGCTGCAACAGTAAAAAGCATGCCTTTTCTTTTTGTTGACATTTTGTTTAGGATAAATGTATTACCTGCTGCTTGTGTTAGTGGACAAACTTGTTATTGCGCCTTTATCTAAGTGTGAAGAGATGGTTGTATTAGCAGGATACACTGTTGTGCTGTTCAATGCATGTTTATTGATTTCTGTGTTTGCATACAGTGCTATTTACACTGTGATGCTTTGTTACTTGGTATAATCCATGTGTCAATTTTAGGAAGGGTTGCAAAGACATTGTCAGGATTCCTTCAATAAAGGCATATAATCTTCTTGTCAATAGTAAACATCTAAATCACTGTCTCCAGTGCAGTCTCATACACTTCTGTAAAAATCTGAAAACAGGGAAATCAAATTTGAGTCTTCTTGCACACAACGCTAACGTTGCATTTGCATCAATGCCAATTCACGGTGGCTAATAGTAAGTAAGTAATAATTACTAATCAAATAAATTATCTATAGAGAGAGAAATAGTAGACACAAGATTACATTACTTCAAAATTAATCATACATACTCGTTCTGGACAAATTTGGCTTTTGACTTTGAGAGGAAACTAGCGCATCCAAATTAAGCTCAGGTGGCAGGTGGGCACAGGGAGGAAATGCGACTGTGGTGGCCTAGTGGTTAAGGTACCCGGCTATGGACCAGAAGATCCACAGTTTGGTCAAGCAAGACCCTTAACCCACAATTGCCTGGATTGTAAGAATGTATTAATTGTAAGGGCGTCTGCTAAATGACATAAATGTAGCTGAAAATTCCACAGGATCAAACTGGGTTTTCTCTGAGGAAAGGCTCAACAAATTGCTGTTTCACAATTATCCATTAATATAATAGGTCACTTCTTTGAAACGACAGGTGATGTTGCCAGAAAGAAAGAATCTAGAAGCTCAAGCAGAGACAAGAAATTCATGGTACTTAAAGACAGGAAAAATGCTTTCAGAAACTGTCAGAAGAATTCAATATATCAGAAAATGAGACTGTTTTGAGAAGAAGAAAAATAAGCAGAGGTTGTATAATGCCTTTTTTTTTTGTTCAAACCGAGAGCAATGAATTATGTTTTTGGCAGACTATGGAAATCTTATTCACTGAGTGGCTAAGCAGAGTCATGTGGATTGATGAATTATGATTTGAATTGCATGATAAATGGTACAGAGAGGAGTCATAGAAAATCTGGACACTGAATGCATTTGTACTGCCATTAACTATATAGGTAGAGATTTCATGGAGTGGCAAGCCATTTAATTTCTTCAGCGTATATTAAATAACAGAGGGTGAGAATTCCTTTTTGACTTCTGAGAATTAAAAATACTAAGTAACGACTCAATATGAGGTGTATGTTTCATATATGCAAATGTAAACAAAAAGAATCTTAGTCTTAAAAGAAATTGGGAGAATTAAGTGCACATGGGAGTATGACAATGATTGTACCCCCTGGTGTTCAAACATGCAATTGCACTAGATAAACATATAACATTAGATAACATAATATCATTAGATAATCGTAATAAACAGAACACACGTGATCATCAATCACCATCAATTTCTCTGATGCACATCGTGCCATTTTTGCACTAAAATGAATTGTTACACCCATATTCATCTCTTTAACTCCTGCTAAATTCATATCCGCTTATTATAACTGAGACCATTAATAAGTTAAACTTTTACAATTTAGGGATTTACATGATTTGTTTACTCAGGAGTGATCAAGATGTGAAAATAATCAGTGTTGCGGTGTTTATAGCTGGCTCTCAGATGTGAATTTCGCCACTGACTGGCAGGAATCAAGACCAACTGAGGAGCAATTTAAAGAGGCTACACTGTGTGTTCGCTTATTAGATTTGGTTCGCTTATTGAGTAAAGGAGTGGTTGCACACATGTCTCCTTCCTTCCTTTATGTCATTAGACAAGTCCTTAAATATCGTAAGAGTTCCAGGTGAGTGCTATTGCAATGATATATAGTGCAGTGGTCCTGTTACTGTGACCTTTTGTGCACAATTACAGTGTGGCTGAACCTGTAAAGGGGATACGAAATGACTACCGCCTGTGCAGATCTTGGAGTCTCATCCTCAATAAATATCTTGCATAATTACAGTTATGATATGTTGTATTATTTTCGGGTTTGATAACACTGCCGTGAAATACAGTCCCTCGTTATGACCTTGCGTGTTCTGCTTCCTATTGGTCTGAATGAACATAATTAAAGTTACTGCCTGTAGCTGGCATTCTACCACCAAGCAAAAGACTGCCAGGTCTCCCTGGCCACTTAAGCTGCAAGAAATGACCAGGTCATGTTGGAAACAGGGAATAGATGCCCAGTCAGGTCACGGTCACAGTTGCGAGGTGACGGCTTAGATATTAGATCCTGGAATGAGATATGTAATAACGCTCTATTAGCCCCCTGGCAGTTCAGGAAAAGATACTACCAGAAGATGACAAATAAATCCGAAAACTCAACAAAATCCCGGCTGGCAAACAGAGAACATCGTGTTCAGCACATTCTGTATTTTCTAACATGTATTCAACAATTCTGTCTTATTGGAAGCAGACAATAGGAAAACCCAGAGAGCAAAAATGTTGGATATATGTTTGAAAAAGGGTCATACCAAGGTCCTGCAGTGCTTTGGGGACAATTTTCTGTAGATAGATCAATCAGTTCTGGAAATGGAGCACAGCACTAAGAGAATGGTAGAATAGAATCTCTACATTTTCATACTACATTATGTTATTGTTGCTACTGTGGCAGCACATGGAGTGGTTACAGTGACACAACCGTGGCAATATTACACAGCATCTAATTCATTTCTTCATTCATTATCTTCCACTTAATCCACACGGGGTCACAGGCCAGCCCGTGCCCACCCGGCTACTCTGGGCTCACGGGCAGGAACAACCCTAGATGGGACGCCAATCCATCGTAACGCACACACAGACACAGTCATGCACACAGACACACACTAAGGGCCACTTTAGAGACACCAATTAACCTAACATGCATGTCTTTGGACTGTGGGAGTACTCGGATTAAACCCACACAGACACGGAGAGTACATGCAGACTCCACACAGAAAGGACCCAGTCCGCTCCACCCTGGGGTTGAACCCAGGACTTTTTTGCCGTGATGCACTACTGACCATTGTCTACATTTCTTCAATGTTACAAAAATGTACTACTCTAAAAGTTCTGTACTGAAATGGAATACTCATAAAAATTACTATTCATCCCACATTGGAGAGTACACTGAGTGAAAACACATTACCCCTTTTAGCTTCAGGGGGGAAAAAATGGTTCAGTACCTCTAAAATGCAGTAATTTTTAAATCCACCTCTAATTTTTGCAGTCATTAACCTCCCAACCTTAGACGTGCTATGCAACGTTTACAAATGCCTACAACTGGGGAGACCTAAATTGCTTCTTATTATTACAATAATTATTCTGTATATGTTTTATTATTCATAATCAATTTAGTTTTGCATTGACTTCTTGAGGGCAGCTCGTGGATAGCACTGTTTGCTCACAGTGTGAGGGTACTGGGTTCAGTCCCCAGGTAGTAAATCATTATCGCTGAACAAGCAGTTACGGGACCAGCTGGGACTCCAGCTTCAGCATGCTACATGGTCTATATGCCCAGTTGCCACATCTGTGGGCAAATGTATTACAGGATACCACGAATCTGCATGCCTCCATGCCCAATCATATCTCATCTTGTATCCAGGCTAGAGGTGGCCTAACAGGATAACTCAAGCTTCCTTTCAATTGTACAGTTTTACCCAAATAAACATATCCTTTCACTGTAATATTGTAAAGACTTACATATCTCATCCTTACACTAATAGATAAAGTTTATTTTGATTCCAGCGACTACTTGATGCGTTGTGTGCTTTTTTATATACAGGGTGGCACGGTGGGTAGCATGAACTTCCTGGGTTTAATTTCTGGATGGGGCGTTCTGGGTTCTTTCTGTGTAAAGTCCTCCCAGTATCTGTCGAAAGACATTAATTTATTATTAATTTAATTAAATAACAGTTAATATATTACCCTAAACTGGCATTGATTTGAGTGTGTATTTGTGACTAGTCTTGATGTAACCTTGTGACCAGACATAACCTTGTGTGTGTCACTGAAATGGCCACTGATTCCTATAGCAGCATTAAATAAAAAGCATACAAACAAAGTCAGTGTGTATACACAACTACACATTTTAAAAAATAACTCAAAAACTTTGCTGTGTGTGTTTATGACAGTTTAGACAGTGCAAATTGCAAGAAGGACATTTTTAGTTCATCTTTTTATAGCGTCCTCTGGGTTAGTGAGTGACAGTTATTTTTTATTTTCGTGTCCCCAGTCAGTTGCTCAGAAGAGCCCATGAATGTTGAGTGTTAAGAAAAAGACACAATGTTTGCATAAGACTATGATGTTATAGAATGTACTTTTTTTGTCTTACATTAATAACCTTTCGTCTTTCTCAGTCATGAAATAGATCGGACAGAAGGCTCATCTGGCTCGTACTTTAATTACGGTGGAAATTGCAGATCACTTGAAGCTGCCTAATTACCTGTCAATCACTTTTCTCAAATAGGATACATCATCTCAGCAAATATATTAGTAAAACCTTTTCTGCCCTGAACAGTAAGAAAAACGTCAATCAAACTGGCAAAAGGCTTACAGGAAAGAACAATGGCATAATTGAAAACTGTCAGGCCTTGTTTTGAAGCAGATCAGGAATTCATAATTGTCAGGGTTAAAAAATGACTGACTGCACACTGTCTGTAGCAAAAACTAAAAGCTATACACGAAATACATTTGTAGGTATTGCACATATGATACACTGACAGCTTAGAGATACTTGCCTCCATTTGAAATCTCACAAAAACCGAACAGTACAGCATTGCTTGCTTGGCCATGCTATTGGACCAAAGCAATGCATGTTCCAGGGCAACAAAAAAGACAGGTGATTTAAGCAGGTCATTGTAATCATGCTTTCATACAAAATATTGCCCAAAGACTGAGACAAGAAAATGTGGGCATAGCATCTCCAGCTTGACAACAAGTACATTCAAATTCAAAACAATGTTCCTCGAAAAAAGATTGGAGGAAATTTGCACGTTTCTATCTCTGCAGTGCGTGATATTATTAAATGATTTATTTTATTCCAGACTGTCCTTTTTCCAAAACTAGATGATAGTAGCAGTTTAGTGTTAGGGACAGTTTGATCCATCCATGTATTCTAGCGCAAGAAAAAAAATCATCATAATGGAATCAAGCTGTTTGTTCTGTTCTCCTGGAAATGAGCTGCATGAATGGACATGAGTTGTTCTAGTGTTGAATGAACATTAAACACCTTAGTTTAAGAGGAAATTATTTCCTATAGTTGCTGTTTCAGGAACCGTAAGTGTAACTGTGATAAGGGGGAAATATTTGATGGAGAAAATAATAGATTCTCCTGCTGGTTCAGACATGTACTGGAGTAGTGGTGGAATACAGAGTAAAAGAAGAAAAACTATTTATTGATCACCCAGTCTCTCTCTCTCTCACACACTCACACACACGCACACACACACACCTGCTCTGCCCTTCAGCAGATATAAGAGTTGTCCTTGAGTTTGACAAGCGATCACAGACAACTAATGCCTGTCAGAGTAAGAGTAAGTCCTCCAGAATACTAACAATCAGGTCCCTCAGAGCTTGCTGCTGATTTTCTGCACCACTACATGTACGTAGTAAGAAAACTCTACTTTTACACTCACAATAATAATTAGTGTTACACTAAATGAGATGAGACTGACACCAGTGATGTTTAAGAGAAAAGACTTGATATAATAATAAAAAGGGATGCATGTTTCCTGAGTCTACACACCCTAGGCAATCTTTACTGTGTCCGAGCGTGTTTGATGCCCAAAGTCTTTTCCATTTGACTGGTGTGATCACTCCATACCTAGCTCAGGCACTGTATGCTGAAAACGGAGCACGAATATGACACATTATTATACACTTAGATGAGCATGTTTGCACATTTAGCATGAATTCAAAATTTCTATCTGGGTTGGGGTATTTTTTTTGTCAAACAGTATATATTCAGTCAACTGAACAGTGCTCACTGAATGCTTTCAGGCTTTCATGTTTACCGCATTTTGTACGTTTCATCCAGTTGCCAGGGAATTATAGGGCTGACAAATGTAAATATGTAAAAGCTCAAATGCCAATATCTCATGTTCACACATGCATGCACACACCGAACAGGGATGGGACCAAATAGCCTAAACACAAACTTAATGGCAGTTGGGTTAATATGAATTTGCAAAAATACCATGGCAGGTTGTTAGTTCAACACACAATAGCTGTGGTATTATTAAAAATAACAAATATGATGCCTGTAATAACAGTCTTTTCACTTGAAAATGACACAGTTAGATAAGAATATGAAAATTCCGTGCTGTTTAATCAAAGCCAACAAGATGATATGATAAGTAGTTCAATCTAATTAGAGCCAGGGAACTGTGAAATAAGAGGGGTTACGGGAGCAAGAGAGCAGGAGGGGGCACAGCCAAAGAGATGGCACTGTCAAAAAAGAAAAGTGAGCATGCAGAGTAAAAGGCACTAATTGTATATGTTAGAGATGCATTAGTATGCACCCAAGAGCTCCAAATGCTCCAATTATTTGTTGGCCAAGGCTTTGTAATTGTACCACTCTCTGTATTCCTTTTATTTATTTTTTTTGTGTAGCCTACTTTAAGCATCTATTCTATTGCTTGTTCTATTGCTAAAAAACATCATGACAGCTCCGAGTTAAAGATGAACACATGATCATGAATCCTTCATGTACTATCAACCATCACTGAAACCTTTTATAACAACAGTTTTGCATACGGATCAACGATTTGTTAATGTTGTCAACATGGCTCTCCGTAACACCCTTCATCACTTTCCATCATCATCCCATTTGTTACAAAGCTTAAAAAAGGCCAGCACCCTCTTACCTAAAGGTAATAAACCCTTTGTATCTTGCACTTCGTGACTCTAGAATGGATTCACTAGACATACTCTTCAAAGAAAAAGAAAAACAAGTCCCATCACCTTCTTCAGTGGATTTACTCTCCCTGGTAGTCTTAATGACTGACTATGGATAAGGGCATCCTCTAAGTCCTTAAATGTAAACACTTGAGGATTCTTCACACATTTGCTTGGATCTTAAAGAGGGTGTTCACACATTGATAATAGGAATAATCATAAAAAAGGAACCCATGCATTTTCAATAAATTTCCATCTAGGACATAACTTCCCATTTACAATTTCTTTAAATATAAACAGCTGACTGGTCCAGAGTGAACTTCCACCTTGGCTTAGTGAGTAAACGGTACCCCTGTAACCCTGATGGGGACAAACTGGAATAAAATGGAGACAAATTACTACAAATGAAATGCAGGAATGGATGTTTATCAAAAAATCAAATGTGAAATATATTGAATTCATTGTGTTTGCAATGCAACTTTTTTGCATTTTCCATACACTCCCAACTTTATCTGATTTGGGGTTATAATTAAACAAATACAAATGTAACCAGGTCTGGATCCCATTTTTAAGAGAAAGACAAAACAGACACATCTTACTAACCACACACTGACCGCAGGCTACCTCTGAATACATAGCCTGCTAAACGACAGGTAGCAGTTATTAAGGTGGCCATTTCAATCCCCTTTCAATTCCACAGGACTCTGTGCTTTCCTGGATGCTTTTAACATCCAGGCAGCTACACAAAACATTTTTGTGCTTTTGTGAATTCAAGGTTGCGCAACCTATGATGGTGCAGTATTATGGGACCATAATATGTTGCACCTCATGTCACTACCCATCAACTTTTCCTATTAAGAACTGCGGCAAGTTGTAGTACAATCTTTCGTCCCATGACCCATCAACATCTGGGTTCAACTGTGCATCATTGTGCTTTAGGTTACAAAGCATTGTGTGATGTTTTGGATTAATAATGTACTATTGACTTTCCACACTGTATAGGCTTCAACTGAGCTATTGTAAGAACTGATCTTAGGAAAACTGTAGTTCACATTCTGGAAAGAAACTAACTACAGTAAAATATATTGCTGCATATATTTTGATACCGGTCTCTTAATCTGGGAGCGGTGAAACCAGCACATGGAAGACGGAACTATTATTATTCAATATATGTCATAAAGATTAAACAAAAGTGTTATGCTATGACAGTCATAGATGAGAGAAGGAGAGAATAAGTGGGCTTGTGCAACTGTGTCTTTGACCCTGGGATCTTATGGTTACTAATTTGCAGTCTACAACTGTACCATAAGTGAATGCTAGCATATACACAACTATAAGGAGGGGCTGAGAAAAAAGCTGAAACAATGAAACAAAGTACTGAACACAAATTGACACCTGATAGCAACAAGGAAAGCGGTTTTCCTGTTTTAAAATGAAGTATATAAAGACGGGTCATCAAACTAAATCTGAGATCAATTCTGATCCCCAATATCCAATTCGTTTTATGTTACCCATGTTCTTTCCACAACCAAGTTTCTTAACGTATGACGTATAACGTATAAGAGCTTCATAATTATTGTAAGCTTGTATGAATCTAGTTTATATCCCACTCCACTTTATCTTCGGTTGCCTTTGTTTTCTCAGCCTTCATTTCACCTTTTTTATCTTTTACCAGAAATATTCTCTCTGTGCATTACTTTAGATCAACTAACAACTTTTTATTTTTTATATACATTTCTTTTGTCTTTCTCATTCACAGACATGCAAACAAACAAACTGTTTTTCTAGCAGCACCTCATATAAAGAAACCACACAAAACATAGGTTAATGATACAGGTGTTAAAACCACAAGACCTTACCAGGGCTGCTGGGTAATGTATTTCACAAGCATGACAAGCTTTCACCATAGGCTTCTGCAGTTGTTATAGCAGCACTGATAGATGACCACCTGACCAGCCTTCTATCTCTCAGGCTCAGTCAATCTTGTCTGTGGGGCAATATGCCTAGATAAATTTCAATTGAAATATAAATAATTTCCTCCGATTTGGAGATATGAAGCATTTTTGGCATTGAAGTCATACTTCATCCCATCCAAATGCAGGTCTTATGCCTGAATGAACCATTACTAAGCTTCATGTTTGCATAACATTACAGCAATCCTATACAAAACAATACTATCAGGAATGGATTCACGGTGTGTTCAGTAATGAACAGAGTGAAAATAAATTGTTTGAACAGGATTTCACGCTCTGGTCAGAACCCAGTTTATCCCAGAATTTCTTGGCATTAAATAAATAAACGAGCTTGCATTTTGCTTTATCTAATTAGTAGCATTTTATGAGGAAAAAGTAGAAACTAAATACATTATGGGCTGTATCCAGTTCCCTAAATACAATTATGTTCTTTATGTATTTCTGTCAACACAGTGGACTGTCCAGCAACTGTGCACCCATTATTAACCCTGCATCTGAAAAGACATCAAGGTTGTTGTGAAATTATGTTATTGTTTTAATCACATTTCAGGTTATATCTAAAAGTAATTCTGCCAGGAGAACAACATGGATATTTCAAAAATGCCAAGCATGCCAAGCACCAACAACTATTACCAGCAGCAACAGCAACGGTCTAAACTACAAGTCAGCAAGTAATCTTTCCTGTAGCCACTTCTTAAATCAATATTAATGAAAATTTCAGAATATATACTTGCGTATGGTAAGAAATACAAGTAAAAACAGTATAATTATTATGGAATTTGGCTTACCATTGCTTCTACAACAGTATTGGCTCGTCTAGGAAGACTTTTCACTAGATTCTGGAACATGACTGTGAGATCAAGAACTCTTGTTGAGCAGTATGCCCTGGCTCACTTTTCATGTGCATTCCAATTCATCTCAAAGTGTTGCAGTGGATTTGGGGATAGGCCTATGTGCAAGCTGCCATTAAAGTTGGCAAACCATTTTTTATGCACTTTAAGGGTGGTGGGGCCAAAGTCAATGAATGAATGTTGTTGGAGGTGGAAACCTATGAAAGTGTCATAAGTGAGAACTAAGGGTCATAGGAAAGGCCAATCCAATATAGTCAACTAACACTGTTTGGGTATGGAGATTTTGTTCCTGTATGCTTCATACTAAGTGTCACACCCTCGGGCGGTTCCAGCGACCAAACCCGTCCCATCACATGCACACCGTCACCCAAGTTTTGATTGCACCTCATTAGACACACCTGGGTTTAATTTTGGTTCACCCTATTTATACGCACCCCCGCCTCCACTGCCACCTGCCACCTTGCTAAGTCACTTGGTCCCTACCTTGTTTCTAAGCGCTCGTAATCAGTTTGTTATCGCTAGACCTACCATGCTTCTACCGTGTTTTTCCGTGGCTCGACTCCACTTTCTTCTCTGGTTCACGTTTTGCCTCGCCTGGTTTCTGATCCTGGACTGTTCGACCCTGTTTTTGCCTGCCGTTTTCACCAATAAAACCGGATTTCGACACAAGCTGCATTTGTCTCCGTCTCCTTGGTCCGCGGCGATACACTAAGAATGACAAAAATAAGGATATGACAGGTCCCAATCTTTATGGTACAGACCAGATCTGAACAAAAAACAAATCAAAAGAATAACAAAACAAAGTGGCCTGTATTAAAGTCTCACAGATGAACGGGAATAGATATTTAGTTTTGTTATTGGTTTGGAGAGCAGGTTAGGAAAGTAAAAACTCTGTATGCAATACATGGAATGTGCATAGCACTTTTGACTATGACTTGTCTATTTTTCGTCTGGGCCCTTGTTTCAAGCCTCGGTAGCTTGAATGTTCAAGGAGAAGAATGTTCTGACACCACTTTCTGACGAGTCCCTACTGAAAACATGGGGAAACATGATTCATCCTTAAGCCATTTAATGCTATAGAAACAAGTCGCAGCACTTAAGTTCAATCATGTAGTTAATTGAAAATCAGAGCTGGGATTTTAGTATTGCACAGTTCAAAGCACAGCACAAAGTATTAATTCACAACAATGAAGTGTTTTGGAGAAGTCAGAGCTGAAGAACCGAGGGGAAATAAAACTTCAACAGCATACTTAATTTCTTCAATCTGTCAGCACAGAAACAAATGAAGGTTTAAAAAAACACAATATTTTTTTTTATTAAAGTCTTTTTTAGCATTAGAATTAGACAAGCATTGCAGCTTAGCTGACCAGACTAAATAATCTAATAATCTGAAAATAAACTATTGACAGAGTGCGCTGTGTACATGCATCTGCCTTAATTCTTCCATAGAAATACAGAGAAACAATTTTAGCAAGGTTATTTTCAGCTCCTAGATAATGTTGACGACTAAACTTATCTGAGTTTCTGGCTGCTCTTTTTACCCGTTTTGTGTGTATTCCGCTTTCATTCCACTAGTCAATAAATTGCACGATTTATTCAGTTCTATGGTTTGTGCTAAGGATTTGTGTAACTATAGTTCATTTTAAATGTTTTATCCATGTTTTAGGGTTACGATAGAATGTCCAAGTTTCAAATCCAACCACTGCCAAGCTGCCACTGTTGGGTTCTTGAGCAAGGACCTCAACACACAACTGCTTGGATTGTAAGATTGTATAATTTGTAAGTGGCGTTGGGTAAGAGCGTCTGCTAAATGCTGTAAATGTAAATAATCCAAATAAAATAAAATTAAGTATAATATAATATAAAGTATACTATTACTTACATACTGTTATTTAGTATGGCATGCTGTTCATGATGCAGTCTTTCAGTCTAAAGACATACCAACAACACAACTAATAAACCTGAGCATGTCGCATGTCAATTATGTTTTGTGTTTACATGTCTGCACCACTTAATGTCCATCCTATTAACATCTGTTCACATCTTTAACAGGCGATGTCTTAAAAATTATAATATAATTAGAATTATAAAATATAATTCTTAATTCGTGAAAAACAAAACGGGAAATATTTTGTACTGCTAAGTCTGTTGTATTTATGTAATGGCAGCATTTTTTAAATTATTTTCTCTCACTCTAGTGTTTTTTGTCTTGCTTCTTCTGCCCGGCTGGTCATAAAACCAATTTCATCTTACTGATCTTCTGTGTTGTTTGTAATATTGTATATTAATGCATTTTGGTATTCTGCTAAATAAAAGTAACAGTCGTTTTTATTACTCATCAATTCACTTTTGTTTTCAGCGGTATTGCTGACACATTTACATTTCTTTTGCACACAGGGTTCTTGTAAAAATACCCTTCATATTGACATTACACAAGCCTATCAAGACTGTCTCTATGGTAACATCTATTCAAAATGCTGTTTTACAGAACTTAATGTGGACTTTAAACGGCGCCTACCTGTTTATGTGTGAATGGGAAGGGCAGTGGCAATTTGCAAGCCCACTACTGTGAAGATTTACGTTGTCCCATTGGTGCCTCTTAGCAGGGTTGGGCGTCCGGCAGTCACGACTGACCACATCTGAGGCTAGGGAGGTTAGACCAGGTCTGGGATCGTCCCATGATACAGAAACAGCAATCCCTGCTAAGTTATGTGATGGACTGGCATTCTGTCAAGAATAAAATAGAAAAAAGGTGTGTGAAGCAAGACTCCATTTACATTTGGACACAAACTTTACCGCTCTCATAATCTAAACCATTTTACATTATGACACGTTCCATCTCCAGTGTCATTAACAGTGCAGACAGAGTTCAGCTTCATTACCTCATATCAAGATGTTCAATAAGTTAAACGGTGCACACAAAGCAATGATTTTTAGTTGTGTAATAATATTTTTTGCACCAATCCCTTATCTCTTAACCACTGCTTTATTGCAGACATGTTTTAATCCAAGCTAAATCAATAGTAATCAGAGACTGTGAGAAGAAAACAAGCCTAAATCAATAATGCTTTTTTAATGTTTTTTTTTTCTATGTACATACAGTTCAAAGCCATGCTGCAATTACTGGCCCTTGAGCGCAAGTAAATGTCATTCTGGATAAGGGTGAACTTGCACAAGATATTACTAGTGGCTGCAGGTTTTGCTCTGTTTAATGTCTGTGAGAAGTTTGTTGTGTTTTTGCAATATCCACATTAGGCTCCTAATGTAATCTGGTTTTCCTCAGCTTTTCAAAAAATGTGTTTTCTGGCTAATCCAAGACTAGGTTCAGACTGTAAATGCTAGCTTGTCTGTTCACTTAGTTACCTAGTTTGGCCTCTATGGCGAGGATGCAGGCATATGTTAATTCATGGGGTCAGTCATTACATTTTCACTTTTTAAATAATAAGGTCTATTTGTTGTTGTTTTTGTCTGGTTGGTTTTTTTTGCACGTTCATTGTTCCAAGGGACAAACTCACACATTTCTGAATATATGACTTTTTGTGACTAGTTATACTGGGTTGCTTGTCTACATAATAAACAAATCTGTTTATTAGGCTGTTCACACTATTACCTATATTGACATTCATCCTAAAAAATTCACACATTTAAACTGACCTGTAAAAGAGCAATGCTTCACGTGACTCGTACATACAAAGGTAATCAAAATGTCAACAGTAACAGGCACTTCTTTAATGGTCATGGTCACAGTCATTTCTGTAGTTTGTCTCCTTGGTTTTTTTAAACATCTCTTATAAAGTTTTTATTTTCCTTTCTATTTCCTTTCTATTTTTTTGTCACAGAACAGTTGTGATATCTGCCTTCTAATTTTCAAATTAATCTGTTACTTCACTATTTCAACACTGTTGTTTATTTTCCTTTTTCCTCAGAGTGCACATGATTATTATCGAGTTGGAATGATGTAAAAGTTGCATGAATTCTGAACTGGCTCTTCTGGAGTTGCCAAAATATAAAATATTTGAATACATATGGTGTATTAAAATTTGTATTACATATGACGGGGCCACCTTTACAATAACCTTCTAAACTGATTCTAAGCTACATACAAATGGAACATAAATCCTGTTGTGAAGAAGTAAAATCTCATTGTTCGCTCATCATTATCTGTCCAACAGAAATTCAATTTAAGTTGCCCTTCTTAGACTAAATTAGACTTTACATAAGTAATAGGATAATAGGAGTGTGATGAACTGGTTTAACTAAAAGGTTAGGCCTAAACTTAAACCTAACTAGTTCTTAATGAAGACAAATTCATTATACAGTACAATTCATTCATTTTCTTATCTACTTATCCTGACCAGTGGCACAGGGCACCAATCCATCGTAGGGCACATACACTCACACACTCAAACGTACATTCAGGGGACACAGATTAACCTGTGTCTTTGGAATCAGGAGTACCCAGAGAAAACCCATGCAGGCACAGGAAGGACATATAGTCTCTGCACATGTGAAGCCTAAGGTCAGGACTGAGCCAGGGATCTCGGTGGTAACCCCTGCACCACTGTGTTGCCGCTATAAAGTACAAGTGCAGTCTAATAAGAGTAACATACGGATACTCATGTATGATCTATCACCTCACCACACCTCAGATGTCCCAGTTCAAGAGAGAAAGGTAGCATTAAATTATTGCTTTAATGCCACTGTGACTAGGTTCTCTAGACCCACCTGTGAATGAAGGTAGGGGGAGTTCGAATATTTTTCACTCTTCAGACATTATAACTGAGTGCTAATTACAGGCCTGTGAGAAACAATCAACGCTGTTTAAGCTCATCCTCCTGGCAGCATGGGCAAGATTGGAAAGAGGTGAAAGAGTTTAAACGATGTCTTGCTGACTAATCTAAACAATCAAGGTCTGTCTCTGCAATGAATTCCTGCAGATTCTCATGTTGACCAGAACATAACAAATATTCTGCAATATATGCCAATTTTAATGTCACTACAGCAAACTGTTCTATGATCTGAGCTTGTACCCAAAACAAAAAACACAGAATCGTGGCTGACATACCTTATACGTGGGAAATAAGATGAAATGCTGAAAGATCTACGTTTGACACCATGCTCTATAAAATCCCATAAAAATAAGAAAGGCAAATCCATGATTCCAAAAATCAAGACTTCACATGCACACTGATGGTCCAAAACACTACGACCACTCACAGGAAAACAAATAACATTATCTCATTCATGTATTAATGTTAGAGAGACAGTGAAGATCTGAGAAACTTTTACAAGGGCCATCTGATATGACCGGATGGCTGAATCTGGTGAGTGATCACTGTCTTGCCATGTAGATTGCTAACATTGCTACACAATGCCAATCCATTGCCAAACTATGGGAAAACCGTGGGACAAATTTTAACAAACAGTGGTGTGAGACGTGTGTATGATGTTTTGCCTGCTAATGTCCGCTTAAATGTGTCAATTACTTAAGTAGATACACCTCATTGTTTGTACACTCTATTGTTCATTTGATTATTTCCACTCGTTCCACTCTATGCATGTCTATCTGTTTTTCTTACACATACGTTGTTAACGCCCTTTACTTTTATAATCAGGACATCAGTGTCACTGCATTGCTGAAAATTATCCACAACCCAAATAGTTCCTGATCTGTGCTGGTCCTGTCGGGGTCCTGACCGTTAGATACCAAAATATTAAGTATCTTGAGAAACAGTCTGTACTTGTAGAACTATAAAGTGAATTTGCATCTATGTGATTTAGCAGACGCCCTAATCCAGAGCGACTAACAATTAATACAGTCTTACAATCTAAGGAATTGTGGGTTAAGGGCCTTGCCCAGGGACCAAACTCTGGCAGAGATTTAAACCCTGGACCATCAGGTCCAAGAGTGCAGTATCTTAACCATTAGGTTACTACAGTCCCATAGCATCTCCCATACCACAGGGCTGGGTCAGCTATGGGTTAAGGTACTGGACTGTGGACCAGAAGGTTCACCAGGGTTCAAATCCCACCTCTACCAAAGCTGCCACAGTTGAGTCTGTAAGCAAAGCCCTTAACCCACCATTGCTTGAAATGTAAGAACATATGATAACATATTGTAAGTCGTCTGCTAAATGCTGTAAAAGTAAAATCTATATGGTATGTGGAACTCAGGAACTGATATAATACACAAAGAGTGTAGAAACAAGGCATTGTCACTGACTAAAGTGATAGATTTTATGGAGAGTATGTACTGAATAAAAGCAGGCCATTTGTGTAGGCATGGTTGAAAACAAGTATAATGCTGGCTTGAGCCTTATAAGTGTGTCTAGTCTTTTAGTAAGTGGCTAATCATTTGCATTCACATATTCCCGGGAGTCTTGTTTATGTGAATGTGTTGGTGCACCATCCTCTCTTTATTTGTACCGGAACCCCACAGCTCTCCACATGGCTTACAATTCACCTTAACAGGAAAACAACAGCTCAAAAAAGTTTAAATGGAAACACAATGCAGGTTTAACACAGGAGGTGGTTAATGTGTGACTATATTTTCGTTATCAGTGCATCAAAAGAAACCAGCATATTCAAGGTCTGACTGGCATGAGGAAAATAACATTTTGGCTAAGTAAACTTTAATTTTCCTTTCCCTTCCTTCATACGTGTGTGGAACTGGATAATTTTAGAATGATGCTGGAGCAGTCTGGTAAGTGGAGAAACGCATTTAGAAAGCATTTACGGAAGGCATCTACTGCAGATAAATGGTGCTTGCGACCAGACAAGTAGCTAACACAAAGCTACAGGGAAATATAAAAAAAAAATCAGGAGCTTGGCAAGGCGAAAACACATTTATCAAAGTAAGAGTGTGGAGTTGGGGGGTGTAGTGAAATGGACAGCTTTGTTGCCATGGAAACAAAGGGTTGATGTTCAGCAGCAAACCAGCAGCGTCCGTCTTTTCTCCCTCCGTTAACTCAGAGTGTTTAATATTGTGGGACGTGCAGCCAGAACCCATTCCATAAGTCATCTTGACAGAATGGACTCCAACTTACTTAGAATTTTAGTGCATGTGAAACATGAATATGAAACAAACTAAGACATTTCATTCGAATTTCCATGCGCAGCTGGCCTTTTAAACAACTAGATGACCTACTAAACAGAGAGAGTACGTAGTATTAATTCAGGCCATGTCAGCCAAGCATAAGTGCATTCCTTATGCAATGCGGTTAATCAGCACAATGCATTCTCCCAATCACACCATGCATACTGGACCATTATAACAATTTCCTGTGTCAAGCAAGAAGACCACAAATACCCAGTGAATCACATTTTTTTTCTCTCTGTTCATTGGTTCAAAGGCTTTTCTAATACATTGTAAGCTTCGATTTATTTTCACTTATTTCATGTGTTTATATTTCAATACTTACATATATTTGATTATTATGATTCATGTGCTTTATTCATGCTTTTAATCATTAATTGTATACAAATGCAACCATTGTTTTAGCGATGGTGTAAAGACCATATAGAATTATTTTTCAGTCTTTTTATTAGAATGCAACAAGAACATACAAGAAATGAGTATGCTGTATTAAACAACTCAAAAATAGCTATGGCTGGAAAGGCAGAGGGCATTTCTAAACGCACTAAGCACCATTCACCAACTGTGGAACAGATGGCACAAGAACTGCAGCCAGTGCTGGTCATTTAGGTCTGCTTCTACTTCCAAAGTCACATAGGGTCCTAACTTTTACAGAGCTAATTCCACTGTAACATTTTACGGTAAATAATTAACTGTCTGAAAGTATGAACAGGCACTTTCGATCAAAGTATGTCACGTTGGCATCCTTTTAAAGTAGTAGTTGTGGCAAATATCAGTGAGTTTCCTGTTTGTGCTCCACAGATACATTTATGGTCTTCTCTGAGTGTGCTCAAGCACGTATACACACACACACACTTGACATTTGTCAGTCATGAAAAACATGTAACACTCGCAAAGCTGTATCCCAAGAATGACATTTTAGTTTAGAGCCCTTTTTTTGTTTTTGTTCTGCAGCAAAATTATAGTAATCTAAGAGTGGGAAATAGGAAATGGCCTATAGGCTGCTCACATATTGCTTGTTTTGAGCTTCACTGACAAAAAGTTGAATTTATGAGTGAGGTAATTATATTGAAGTGCTTTGAAAAGTCTTTGAAAAGATTTTCATACCGTGGCAAACATGTTACATGTTATAGAAAACAAGTGTGTTACAGAAAAGCCTTTACTTCTGAAGCTTTGCTCTGAAAATGTTTAGCGATTATATGCATCTGTAAATGTAAATCCTCTCATTAGAAGTGCATATTTAGGTCCACTCAGCTGTTTATTCGAATCCTGGGTACATAATGGGTCATTAATTTCCTAATTAGACTTCTAATTTTCGTATTTATTTATTTTCAGTTAGTTTCATGCGCTTTTGCACTAGTTCATGGAATTCACTTTACCTTGCATTAGCATACATTATGGGTGGTCAGATTAGTCAAACCACAATTGGAAGTGGGGCTGGGTCTTGAAATGCGTTTGTCCATCTTTCCCCTTATATACTGTAAAGACTGTATGCAACTGCCAAGAGCTGCCTTTCCAATTCCATTTCCTGCATTTAGCCTTTATTCAATTGTCCTTCTTGAGCTAAGCAGATGAGAGGGATGTCAGTGTACAGCATTTAACAGATGACCTTATTCGTAGAGACGTACAAGTGGTCTTAAAAGCACAATCCAAACAACTGAGACATAAGGGCCTTGCTTGAGGACCCAGCAGTAGTAGCTCTATTGTGCTGGGATGTGAACCCGGGCCTCCTTACACCACCGCTGACCAAGCAACAGAGATTTGATGACCTTGCGTAATGGTCCGACACTGGTAGCTTGGCAGAACTGGAACATAAACCTTCTAATATGTGGTCAGTAGGTGAGTTTTTACCACTGAACAACCAACACTCTTACAATAATTGTCTTTATTACTGGGTACTACATAGTGAATTATGCATACAATATGTGGAATATATTAAGTCTTAATATATAAAATTGTATTTAAAATATTATACAATTTACAAATTAGAGTAGTAACCTCTGACTTCCCTTGTTGCATTTCAACAGTAGTTTGCTTCTGCTACACCTAGGAGTAGCTGACCTTGGTAGGTTAACATTGAATACATGTGTTCTGATCCCAACTATTTATAACAGCATTAATGACCTGAAGTGCTAAATATAGAGACTTATACAAATACACTCATTGACAAAATAAAGCACCCAGACAGAAATCTCAGACTGCTACAAAACTCGGCATGCAGTTTTCTTTTAGGCGCGCATGAAAAGGTTTAAAAGTGTGCTCTAATTAGACACTGGGTCTTACCACAAGAGGGTGTAAAAGTACTCCCCTTGCTGTCTACAAAAGACTCTCAGAGGCTACTTTTAGGAAGTGTACCTCCTGGTTATGGATCGTTGACTGCTGGACAAGCAGACCTCTACGATGCACTCAAAGACATTTTGCCCAGGTGACAGGCATTTGGAAGGGGTGCATCATTAGAACGAGATTTCTCAATAATTGACCTAGTTTTTAGGTGGTTTCGGGAGCAGTTATTCCATGAGGGCACATACAGACCATCACAACAGAAGATCCTTAAACTGCCGGCAAACATGAACAGCTCCCACGATCTCATTTTCCACCATCTGGACCTTCACACGTCCCTGTCTCTGCCCGGACCTTTCCAAGAGCTTAGCAGAAGGAAATCTGTTGTCACTGTGCCCTTTATGTTCGCTGTCATTGACAGCCAGACAGCGTCATCTTTGCTTGCTGTGGTATCGCAAACAAGAGACCTGGACTGCTATGGACTGGAACCATATTGTCTTTAGTGATAAATTCGGATTCTGTTTCAGATGCAAGGTTCGGGTTCAAATTTGGAGGCCTCGTCGTGAGCACCTCAATCACACCTTTTCTGAAGAGCTGAAAAGAGATACACTGCCCCAACTGCTGGCGTGATCTGGTGATCTCGCATCATCTGGCAACCCCAAGAAATGATACGAGGGACACTAACACCTCAGTGATATGTGCAGGACATCCTGTTACCTTTCATTGCAGGGCTTCCCACTGGAATTATTTAGCAGGATACTTCTCACCCACACACATAGCCTCTGCCAGATTGCAACACTTGCCAATTCCTTCTTTGTATGTTATTTGTCATATAGTATGGAGAATGAAGGGCATAATTAAGAGAAGATTATTTCAGATACAACTCACCACCATGAGTGACAAAAGTGCTGCTGTAAAAGGCTATTAATGACATTAAAAAACAATTGGGAGCAAAATATTATGTGTCAGCCTATTATTATCATTAAAGCCATTCAAATCTACAAGATCAATCATACCATGATTAACTATGATAACATATTTCGTAATGATTTGGAAGAATATTAAATCATTTCCTCATATTTAGCTGCATTTGTACATTGTAATTTATGTAATCTGCCTTAAAATGGGATAAAAAAAATTCACATTTAAATTATCAGAAATACATCAAAGTTTGTCCTTCACTTGACTAAACACTTTTGTGTACACAGGATTCTATAGGTGTTGACCCAGAGGGCTGGGAAAGAGGACTGAGATAGAAAGTTACCTAGCCTACCCATGAGTCACTCTAAGAGAAGCCTTATCTGTATTTAGTTTCTGAATTGGACCCGGGAACCACAATGCATAGCAAAAGCTTTGATGGTCTAGGAGAGATATGAAAGAGAACAGGCACAATAAATGCATGTCACATTTTTATGTCACAGGTCTGTATAACCTGTTTGTTGTGTTTGTATGCTGGAATGGAGAGCTAGAAACCTTTCTTTATTTGAAAGGTCTCCTGGCACAATAATACAAAACGTTAAAACTCAAAAAGGAAATGTACATGAAGAAGGTGAGGTCTGAGGTCTCTAAGCCTTTTGTATATTTACAGCAGTTAGCAGAGACCCTTATCTACAGCATTATACAGATCAGCTGGGGTGGATTTCCTGATAACATTAACAAGCAACTTGGGCAATGACCATGCTTTTTTGGGATTGTTTCCCAAAATGTATTTTAGCAAGAGTTTTCGGAGTCGGTATAAGATACAACTTGCTTCCTCTGCTCAAACAAAAGCCTGGCAACAAGCATAGCAAACAAAAAAAAAACAATATATTTCAGTTTTCAGCAATAGAGGGTATTACTGAGGGGTTTAGAATGAAGCAAAAGCCTTATAATTATCACAAAACCTCAATAAATGACCAGGTCAGGTGACAAGGTAAGTGCTTGTAAAGCCTGTGCGATCAACTTCAAGTATGTGTGAAGTTGTGTGAATATGGGTAGTGTGATTAGGGATGGAAATACTATTTGTAGGTTAGTCAGTGAACTATTCAGTGAAATATTGTGTGTTGGTTGTTTTGTTCATTTCACTGCTGAAGGAGGATAAGTGCCATTTTGTTTGTCCCTTTTCTCCTGTTTTTGTTTGTTTAGGAGTTAGACCAGTTCATTGTACTTTATATTCAGTTTTGGATTATGGTATCTGAAATCGATTTAGTTAGGGTTTAAATTAGTGTAGACTTTTTGTTTATTGTCATAACTTTGCATTGCGCCTGGTGAGATGGCACTTGTGTTTTGTAGATTTTTAGAAGCTCATTACTGGCTGACATATCGCCTGGTCTACTAGTGTCTTCTGATTTAAATCCTCGTTCTTGCCCTGTGGTCATTCATGTCCCTAAACCAATGTCGCAAATGTTTGGCTAGTTACAACAACAAGCCTAAAACAAACCGCCATCAAATGTTCTATGCACCTTAAATCCAAATCTCTCATTTGTCTATTTACAGCCAGCCAGAACAAATGCCATTCACAAATATGTTTCTATCTTGCTACAAAAGACCATTTGAATCAACCCATGTCACGTTTCAGTTAAACCGCTCACATAAATTAGGGAATATTTCATTAGGGGACCTTTCATTTTGAAATGCAAAGCAATATTTTACAAAGGAAGTGATAAGGGATATGCATTCTTTGTTAATAGAAAGGACATCCGCTTCAGTAATGTATGCTCCTTTGTGTGCTGTGCTGCCAGCATTTATTCTCTTCTGCTAAAGCTGCCACAGTCAGATTAATAATTACTATAATCAAGGCACAGAAATAGACCTATTCTTTATTGTGCCATACAGGATTGTACAGCTAACTCTGCGATCTCAGTATGCAAGTACAGGTAGAGATTAACATGTCATAGGGGAGGAATTCTTTGTTTGGAGAAATGGACTGGGTAAATAATACATGAGAAGTTAATAAACATTTATTAACACAGCATAAAGAACAACAAATGGAATATCAATGCAATACATTTTCTGTGAGATATACACAGCAATTTATTTCAAACTAATGCTCTTCAGTTATTTATTGAACAGGTATTTTGTGTCTGTATGACGTCTGTACGTCAATTGTCACAGTTCGGAGTTAGGATCTCCTTTAAATGTAATTGTGGGTATAAAGGTGCTCCCAGATTTATTGGAGATATGTTGCAACAAATCCACTGTGAGCTAAATTTATTGTAAACCTCTGAGATAAATATACTGTATACCATAGTGTACAAAAACATCAAACAGATTGCGACTGGATTTACCTTACCACATTTCACAGCATTCATCATTCGGCCATGTGACTGCCTACTCAAAATCCCTACTTAAAAATCATTAACATAAAGCTTATTTTACAAACGTATTAAATACCTCATGTCATTTAATGAACAATTATTTCGCAAACACCGCTTTCTTCACTACATTTACATTTATTTACATTTAGCACACGCCTTAATCCACAGTGACTTAAAATTCATACAGTCTTACAGTCCAAACTATTGTGGGTTAAGGGCTCAGGGAGCCAACTGTGGTAACTTGGCAGAGGTGGGATTTGAACCCTGGACCTTCTGGTCCATAGACCAGTACCTTCCACCACAATCCTGCTGCATTTCAGTGTAGTGTGTAGTGTACTTTAAACATGCTTAAAAATCATATAATAATATAATATAAAATATAAAAATCAAAAATATAATCGAGTATTACATATCTCATGTCATTTACTGCGCAATTATTGTAACCATTGGATTGGATTTCCAGCGCTCAAATGTCACAGACTCTAAAAAAAAGTTTTCAATTATCCTGTATTTGGTTGACGCCAATGATGATATTTACAGGCTCTATTTTCCTCATGTTTACTTCACTGTATTTGAAATTCAAATGTTGTTTATGTGACGTTAGTTAGGTGGCATCGCATCTTGGACCCAGGTTACACTCCCAGCAAACACTGCAGGAAGAGAAATTCCTGTAATACCCACACAACATTTATTTCATTAATCTGGAGAGACAGTAGTTGCATTCTTATTCATTGTAAATCTGCTTATTCTTTCATGCTTGGTTATATGGGAGAATAATATTACACTTTATCTGTTGAAACAAAAAAGTGACAAAATGCTAAAAGTATACTATAAAAAGTATACTGCTACTTCAAAATAAAATCTCTGATAATGAAATATCCCCCTTATTTTTGAGCCGTGTGATATTTGTGTATCAATATACCCTCTCTAAAGATTTCTCCAGCAGCATGCATGGCGAGTCAAAGGACCTTCTTACTGGTAGATCATGGGATATGTTGTTCATTTAAAAGGTACATTGCGACTTAAATGGGTGGGGAAGTCTTTGGCTTTGACTGTTTGCTGTATGAAGGTTAATCAGTTGGTGAGGTGTGAGATTTGGGCTTGTGCTGTTATTGAATACATATTGAGTGCTGGTGCTGTTATTGAATGTGCCCTCCCCCTTTCCATTTTGTGTATAATAGATAATACCTCAGGCATTGTGGTTTAAGTTTGAGTGTGATTGAAAATATTCCCCCAGCTTATGTGTGAGTTTAAAGTGAACGGGGGGACTGACTACAATTTTGCACTGTCAATAAATCTCATCCCTCAGTATAAGCACATATTCTGCTATCACAGTGACAGAAGAAATGTCGTTATACAGAATGGCATGATGGGCATGTGAGTAATGCACTTTCCAGAGAATTTGGAGTCTGAGTGCAGGAGAGTAACTTGTAGTGAAAGGACAAAGTAATTATGTAAATGATTGTTCTAAAAATGCTAGAATGGAGGAGAGTCAAAAGCAATTTCCTCTCCTATTGATTACCCACATTTTAGGAGATGGTCTGACCCAGTCGTCTGGCCATAACGATTTGTCCTTTGTTAAACTTGCTCAGGACTTTAATCCTGAACATTTATCTCACAGCCAACACACCAACTACATGCACCAACTGTTCACTTACAGTGTAATATATCCCAGATCTTGGAGATATAGACAGTAGAATCTCATATATCTTTGCTAATTCGAGCCAGTAGTCATGTCTAGTATCAAACGATTAGTACCAGCAAATGTTTCCAATTAAGAATGTAAATTAGAGTAAGCTGCTCCAGACACCCAGAAAACACTGTATAAGGCATTGTATGCATTAATGGAGTTGTATTTTATAGGTTCTCCCTGAATTTCGATGATCATAAGTCAAATGGATCATGAACCACTGAGTTTAATATACTGCATTTAATACTGTATGATAGCAGAGCCTCTATAAATATTTTACTAATTACTATACTAAACTACTAAAATACTAAAATAATTACTATAAACCACAGTTGGTTTGGTTCTTTTCATGCATTATGCATGAAATAGTATTTAAAAAGCAACCTTGGGCAGAGGATCTGCATTATGTGAACAAATGTGTGAGAAAATGGACAAGGCCCCAAGCCTAAGCTGAACACCCATGATCTCTGATCCCTCAGACAACAATGCATCATGGACCAGCATTGGGCAAGGGATTACTTTGTTAAGCACCTTCACTATGGAGTTACTTTCACAAATGCCACTTAAAACTACTGTGCAAAAAAGAAGCCTTATGTTAACCACAAGTCCATAAGTTGCATGTATTGCTGCCAGATTAGTCAGTGTTTCAGATCTTTTTGAAAGAAATGAACACCATGTGCTCCAGACCAAAGTCCAATATTATGGTTCTGTGTTAGTCTCTGAGGAAAGGTCATTTACGTTTACTTTTTTTACTTTCACCATTAATGCAGAAATGTACAATACGATTTTAGAGCAACTTATGCTCCCTTCAAGATGTAATTTGTCAGGGATTTCCATGCAGTTTCCAACAAGACAATGTACAACCACATGCCACACACACTACAAAGACAAGGCTGCATAAGAAGGGTGTATGGCTATGTCCAGACCCTGTACTATTACACATCTTAGGATGTGTTTGTAGGAAAAATGCACAACACCTGAAATCACTTGGTATCTTCAGTGAGAAACCATATTTTAAGTGTTGTGAAAGAATTTCAACCTTACAAATTGGTAAATGATTTTACTGTTACTGCAAATGCATACACGTTTTCTAAAACAACTATACATGGCACTGATATCCAATAGAAGATCACACAGTCCCATCCTCTCCTAGACATAGATCATAGCTGGCAGATAATCCAGTCCAAAAGACCAGAATGCAAGGTGGTGACTAAAGCATCTTTTCTGCAATTGAATCTCATAATAGCTCAGCCTGGCACTCTACACTGTTCTCTCCTCTTCAGTGCCTCTCACTCACTGCCTGATCAGCCACAAGTGCCACTGCTTCAGTCTCAATTATAGCACCATGGAGCTGCAGGATTTGTTCCTGCTCACTGATGCTGAATTGGCTAAATCAAGCCAGAGCTGACCACATTTCACTTTGGACCTAGGTTGGTATTTATGCATATTACTCTCATAACATACCAGAGAAACAGCAGAAGAGGGGTGATTTTGAGCAAGATAGAGTTATTGGCAAAACACAGTGTAGTCCTTTTGTTTGGATCTGAACAGATGCAGAAGAATAGTGATGCAAGCTGTCATGAGTTGAAGTCTCTAAAACAGAAAGCATCGACAGGCCTTTCAGTTAAATCCTTATCATGTATTGCTAAACTATCACATTAATGGTAACTCTTATGCAACCAGTTTACTAGTTTAAATGTTCTCAACTTCAGCATCAGCAGAACACTGAACACCTATGGTGCTAATGGCAAGGTTACACAAGGAAATACACTGCCTTCCAATAGCAGCATTGCTGTTTGTGCTAAAGATCATGTGGACAAGAAGGAATATATTCCAGCACAAGATCCTTATCATATCTGGGATATCTGTTGGTTGCAATGTCATAGTTTGGGCCTGTTTTGCTGCATCTAGGCCAGCATAGCTTGTCATCACTGATGGAACAATGAATTGTGAATTATACGGGCAAATTCTTCAATAAAATGTCAGAGGAGACAAGTAAAATGATGCCTAAATAACGACTTTTTAAAATCTCCTGATGTTTCTCGATTTAAACTAAATGAAGCTATTAATGGCGAGCTTGAAACTTGTGGAGCCAATGCATGTCACCCTTACAAACTAAGATCTGGAAAAGATCTCTGGAAATTTAGAGAAACAAAGTCAGGACATTAAATCAAACATCCTGGGCTCAATGTATTTAGCCAGAAATGTAAATATAGTTATACAACATCAGCAGCTTTATTGGTTCTTTTCTTATTGTCTTCACAACACTTGTGAAGACTTTGTTGGTTCATCATACACGGCTGATTGGAGGTACATGCATGTCTAGCTCTTAGCCCAGTGACTGGTAATATTAACTCCAGCTTTGTTTTCCAAAATGTATAATTACTAGTCAAGTAATTATAACAGGATCTCATTTGACTTTACTTCTAAAATAGACCATTTTATTTGCTGAATGTAAAAAAAAAACTTTCCTTTTATTAAGCTGCAATTATCAGTCAATACATCTGTGTTTATAGTCTGTATAATAAACAGTTTTTAGGAGATTATGTTTCTCGGCTGTTATGAGTAAAGCGCACTGTCTGATGAGTCTGATGCATGATAGAATGGAACCACCTAACATTACCTGATGATAAACAAATCATTTTTCTGTCCTCTTTATCTTTAAATCTGTCAAAACAGTGATAACAGGACTGTGGTATTATTTCAGTAACACATTATGCTATTTTAAGATTAAAATTCCTCAAAGCTGATATGCAGGCCTGCTCAGTACTTACATATACTGTACTTGCAGTTATTAATTTAGGCCGAACGATTACCAGTCTTTACATGTTCTAATTAAATGCCGCTTCAGAAAATAACAGGGCCGATATCAATACATGAACAACCCAACAACTTGTGGTAATATATACGTGTTCTGTAATACAAAGCATATTTCACAACGCAATGTTACCTGAAAAGAGATGAACATTGTGTTCTTGTACATCTGTTTGTATTGGAGTGTATGAGGAGAAAACACACATGCTCTTCCCACTACTGTCTGGGCTGGTAATTGTAATCTATCAACCATTTACATTTACATTATTTAGCAGGCACCCTTATCCAGAGCTACTTACAACTGATATAGTCTTACAATTTAAGCAATGGGCCTGGCTTAAGGACCCAACAGTGGCAGCTGGGCAGAGGTGAAATTTGAACCCTTGACCATCAGTCCACTATCTTAACCGCTAGACTACTACAGTCAACCATTTCTTAATGTAAACACCTATAGTAAATGAAAGATCACTACCAATTTTTAAAATAAATGAACTCAAGTGCAAATTCTTAAACAAGTATGGAAACATTTTGTAAAATTACAAAAATGTGTCCATAAATACATTGCATTACTGGCATGTAATGTATCTGTAAATATGAATTAGTCCTTTATACAAAATAAATAATACTTTGTTTTACCCTTTATATAAAACACATATTCGAACTCTTTTATGCTTATATACGAAATAAGTCATCTTTAACCCTGCAACACACACACACACACACACACACACACACACACACACACATACTCAGACTTTCAAATGTTTTCAATAAACAAACTTGTTCCTGTCCAGTTCTAATGTTTGTGTTCCCACTGTAGGCATATCCACACAGATATTCAACTTGTGGTCAATCCATATACAATACTGTGCAAAAGTCTTAGGCCACCATGTCAACGTTAGATATGCTGTTTTAGTAATGACATAATGACCATATAGAATTATTTCTCAGTGTCTTTATAAAGATACAGAGAGAGAGATAATACAGTACATTTGTATGCAGCAGTAGAGCCTGAAAAAGTCCCTTTACACTGGAGAAATAGCAGCATCTGGCAGCTTCATTGGGATGCCAAGTTGACCCTTCTACAGTCCACAGAAGCTTAATCAGGAATGGCCTTTTTGGAAATGTAGCAGCCAAATTAAACACTTTTTGTTTAGGGAGGTCTGACTAGATGCTCCCTTTTGCTTACAGTAGTTATTTTGTTTTGATAATTAAGCTTTTATTATCATGTTTACATATTTTCTGTTTGTATCTTGTATAAAGCTGTACAAGAGACTCTTTATATACTTTGTATAAATAACAGAAATAAATATTTATGGCCATTATACCATTGTAAAAACAATATATTGTGGCCTATGACTTCTGCACAGTACTGTATGTGTACTAGTTTAATCATGTGTTTAAATTATTCAACAATTACTGTTGAAATTTGCATTTACATGGCTATATGGTGCTATCTTAACTCAAGTCACTCCTTTCATATACCCTTTTTGTAAAGTGTAACGGTAGTCATGCTTTGATCACAGGCTGAGAGATCAGGCGACCCTGTCCATCACCCTTCTCTTTCCTCTTACTTTGATCTCATTTATTTTTCTTACATCTATCTGGGCCAACCACTATTTCCTTATTTTAGCTACAATGTGTACTTCAGGGTACATCATGTTCTCTGTTATAGTCACCCAGGCTTCTACACAAGATACAAACAACAAAACCTTTTTCTGACCTCTATCCCTAAAATAATTACTTCTATGTCTGAGTGTATAAAGTAGAAAATCTTCTATTTATTGTTACTGTATCTGGAGCATGTAATTACCTGATTTCCTGTTTCAAATGGTGGCTAATTTAGAATGATCCCAATTACTCCTCATATGTAAATATGGTGGTGAAAAATCCTATCAATGTTTTTTTTGTTTTTTTTTGCATGACGTACTCTAATTTACAGTTGCACATTCTGGCTAACTGTAAATGACTAAGTTTAATCTACCTAATAAAAAGGATACCAAATGTTGTGACTCTAGCTGGACATTTTGTTGTGGACAAACTGGGGAGAATTACCTGATCAGATTTATTGCATACATATTTTAGTATTACTTCAATTCAATTCAATTTTATTTATATAGCGCTTTTTACAATGTAAGATTGTCTCAAAGCAGCTTTACAGTAATACAATTATTTAAAAGGCCAATCCAAAGTTTAGCAAGCCCAGGGCGATAGTGGAAAGGAAAAACTCCCCAAAGTGGTAGGAAGAAACCTTGGGAAGAACCAAGACTCAACAGGGGACCCATCCTCCATGGGCGGCCTAACAAATACTTATAAAAAATTACTTATATAACAGATATACATATATAAATTCAGGAGCAGTTTATCTTCTTGTTGCTGTAATAATACACTCAAGATACACAAAAATAGTTCCCTGCAAATAAAGAAATGATTAGAAACTAGAACATTTGTGTGCACTATTTAAAAAGAACAGCTTCTATAGGCTCCTGTGGCAAATATACTACTAGAAGAATTGGGGGATATTTTATTAATTCATTCATTCATTAGGGGATATTTGCCCTTACTTTGATATTTGCCCTTAATTAAAGGATAATTCCCCTTACACTTGATAAATAGCAGCATCTGGCAGCTTCATTGGAATGCCAAGTTGACCCTTCTACAGTCTAAGCAGGATCATAAAAGTTCAAAAGTGTAACTGTTATGGCACATTCGGATCCCAAACATAACCTGGGTTAATCACTAAAGGTTACATGGTTCTAGTCCATAGCAGTTCACGTTTCGTGGTCATGAAACCACAGCAAACAAACAAGGCGATCAAAGGCTGTCAATGGCAGGATATATATTGTGCTTGGAATTGGTCTGGGCAGAGACAGGGCTGTGTAGCGAAGGTACCACCTGTATCTGGATGGTGGACAATAAAACTCTGGGAGCTGTCTTACTACAGAACAGCCTAAAACGCAGGCAATTCTTTGAAATGACCATCCTGCTTGGGCAGCACAGTGGCTCGGTGCGTAACACCTGCTTCACAGAAAGAGGATCCCAAGGTTCAATTTCAAGGTGGAGCAGACTGAGTACTTTGTGTGGAATCTGCATGCACGATTTGAACAGGTTTTCATATCTGCCATGCAACTGGATGTTTTTTGCTTTGTTAGCTTTTGCACTTTTACAAATGAACCAGTGAACTCTGGGAGCCTGAGCTGTCTCGGCTTTGATCTATAACTCAAAACCCTTTTAATATTTCATTTCATTTATGATAGTCTTCCATAACAACCTGATGCACATCCTGGCTACATGAAGTATGAAGCTCTGTGATCAATGCCTCTGTAACATTCAGTGTTTTGTTCTGCTGAAAGATTGATACATATAACAAAATACTTCATGCATGTTTTCTGTGGAAGACCAAGAAGCCCTTCTGAAACTAAAGATAAAGGGAGACAACATTTTGAACTACTTAAACAGCACATGGTTTTCTGAAATATAGAGAAACTCATGTCAGGTAAGAAAAAAAACGTTTTATTTCTGTCCTCCTCATAGTCAATATGAGCCCTCGACCTTCAATAAATTTACATTTTAGAAGCGGGAATATACTCCAGAAGATTGTGTTTATGTTTTATGGCATGAGAAATGAATGCAGAATGTAGCAGCTATGCTGACTTGATGGTAAGAGCCAGTTGCTGACAGCATCACCTTAGGTGAATCCCAGTTGTGACTTGCAGTATGATGGTAATATTTGTCTTAAGCTAAACAATTTCCACAAACTATTTCACAGCCATAGATGAATATTGTGTAGTTTGCATGTCACCCAATATATGCATGAGTCAATGCCAGGTTATCCAGTTTTGCAAAGAACGTATGTGCCAAACATTAGATTGGCACCCTATCTGGGGTTGTTTCCGCCTTGTTATGGCTAGCAGCTGGCTTTCCCTGAAATCTGACCAGGTTTAAACAGATAATAAAATGAATGAATGAAGGAGTGCATTCAAATATACGAATATGACAGAAGGCTGCAGAAATCACAGTTTTCTAGAAACAAGTCTGTGGATTTGTTGTCTGTTGGCAAAATCCAATTGCTATTATTGATTGGTTGTTCAGGCAACAGATTCATCTGAATACAAACAAAACAAAGTCAATCCTCACCGTCCAGCCTGCAAGGATAGGAATCTTTAGCTCTAACAAGCAGCTGCTTGCCTTTTATTTTTGATTTCTTTATTTTACTGTGCCAAACATTGCCACGGGAGAATCCATGTTTCATATGAGAAAGGAACTCCTTTGGTGGTGGTGGAATCAGTATTTAGGCATTGGTCAGCATTGGTGGAGCATGCTGGAGCAGGTGGAAACAACTTTCTGTTAATGGATGATAAATGGAACACCAAGAGCAAGGGTAGCAGAGGAACTCACAAAAATTACTGGACAGTCGGATCCTGTTCATACTCCATCGCTGTCAGTGTGTTTTGGAGTGACCATTCCCCTTACTGACCAGTCAATGTGGGGCACTCTCGTCCAGTTTGACCTGCTTCTGTCCACCCCATGAATATATCAATTACTACTCAACCACGATAAGTGAGTTTGCATCCAATTTGTGTAGGTGTACAACTTTCTTTGGCTTTTCATTTGCTTTTCATAATCTTGCTTAATGAATTAAAATCAAATGCTCCTTTTTAAAATCACTATTCCCTAATTTTTGTGTATGATGATAATTTTGGTGATGTAAAAGAGAAATTAACCTAATATAACAATTGCTGCTGTGTTAGTTATGATTATCTTCGAATGTACTGTATTGTGTTTCTTATTTTATTCAATACTGTGCCTATCCAAGAAGACAGGTGCTTGTTACAGAGCTGTGACAGTAAACAGAGATAAAGACTTCTTTCCTGTTAACACCATTTTGACAGTAATAAGCTGTGAAATAGTACAACAGATTGCAAGGAGCACTAATTGCAGCTGGACTGCATGGTCTGTTATGGCCTAACCACTTTAAGGCATGGGTACTGCAACAAGTAGAAATCTCAATATACACGCATGGCAGTTTACAGCATTAGTGGTCTATCCATGGGCAGCACAGTGGCTCAGAGGGTAGCACCGCTGCCTCACAACAAGAAGGTCCTGGGTTCAATCCCAGGGTGAAGCGGCTTGGGTCCTTTCTGTGTG
>JAUZST010047319.1:0-25484 GCA_034779995.1 Parotocinclus haroldoi | reverse complement strand
GTGTTAAACATAATTAGTTATAGAGACAGTTTAATACGTGTGTGTGTGTGTGTGTGTGTGTGTGTGTGTGTGTGTGTGTGTGTGTGTGTGTGTGTGTGTGTTGTTAGGGATCTATGCTATGACTAAAACAATGGGATTACAAAAACTCTTAAGCAAGGTCCTTAACTTTTCTGCTATTCCCTGGTTACCAACCATGTGCTTTCTGTCCACTGTACCACCCCACAGGAGAACCACCCTACCTTTTCCTTAATTATATTTCTACCATGCCATTTAATGATCATGTCACTTGGAACACAATAAAAAATTATATTGACTTTCTTTTATTTATATTGACCGTTTCATATTAAAATGGCATAACGACTAACAAAGTAAAAACAACGAATTTTCTTTATAAATTGGTATGTGTTTGATGTGACGATGAGTTTATAGATATCGTTTGAACAGCAGGACGTTCTGATGCAGTCAGCATGTTGAAGATGTCGGAATCCGACACTATCTGCACAAAAGAAAAGAACTGGGATTTAAAGAAAGTTTTATAATCTCCAAGTACATCCAGACCCCAGCCTCTTAAGAGAGCTTTGCATACATTCAAACAGCAATTTTAAATGGAAAGCAATGTTGTAAGGATGTATGGGGGAAAGACGAGGTCCATTCTGGGGCTTGGGTGGGTCCGCACTCCCCTGTCTGACATGCTGTTAAATATGGAAGCATGTGGTTTCGGACACCGTATGTGCAGTAATATACTGCACTCGAATGAAGAAGTCAACAGTTATGACTTCCTGGGAGACACGTTGTGGGTGTGAAATGCACTGGGAAATGTTTTTTTCTTTCTTCCTCTCTTTTGAAATATAATTCAATAAATTACATGACATATTAAACACTAACCGTCCATCTATTATCTTCCGCTTAATCCACACGGGGTCGCAAGCCAGCCAGTGCCCACCTGACAACTCTGTGCACAAGAGCAGGAACAATCCTAGATTTGTCGCCAATCCATCGTAAGGCACCACACACACACACAAACAGTTACGGGCCACTTTTAGAGACACCGATTAACCTAACACACATGGACTGTGGATGGAATACGGAGTACCTGGAGTAAACCCAAGCAGACACAGGGAGGACATGCAGACTCTACGCAGAAAGGGATTGGGGATTGAACCCAGGACCTTCTAGCAGTGAGGCAGTGACGCTGCCCACCCAGTCACCGTGCTGCCAATATATTAAACACTTTATCACAATAATTGTTACGTTAATGATTTTAGAACTTAAGGTAAATGATTTAAGAATGTATAAAGTAATGGTGGGAGTGATGATAAAAAAATATGTTAAATAAAACTGGATAAATAAAAATATAACTTGTATTATCAAATGATCAGTGCCTTTAAACTAAGTTATATCTTATTTAACAAAATAAATTATATGAAACAAACATTTTAGATTTTATGAGTACTTTTGTCTATATTTTACTAACATCAGGCTTAACTTCACTTTTGGTTGTCAAGTTGAGTTAAGTTAAGTTAAAGTTACTTTTACACTACACAGTCACAGTCACACCTAGGATAATTTAGAGTGAATTACCCAAACACCTCTCTTTAGAACATGAGAGGAATCCGGATCATCCTGACACGTACAAACTCAACACAGTCAGAATCCGATGGCAGGATGGAACAGGCTTCTCTGCGAGACCTCATGCGCCACCGTGCTGCTCTTAATCACATTGACATTTTAGAAAATGTATCTTAGCCAAGTAGGCCCTTAATATAATAATAAAAACAATAATTATAAAAACCTGCACCAATATAACAAACCCTTTCATATGTATATTTTTTTCTATAAGTTAACATTTCCAGTTAAATACACTGCTCACATAAATTAAGGGCTATTCCAAAATGAAATGTCCCCTAACTTTTGTGAGCAGTGTTATGTTTGCACAGAGCATCAAAAGACCCCCTACACCGACAACGTCCCATCACACATCACTGTAATACCTTCTAAACACTACAGTTACCATCTACTCAAAGTAATGAACAAACGCTACTGTCAAATGAGACTACTGACCTTTTATAAAGTTAATCTTAAATGTAAGCACATTTTACTAAATTATTCATTTTATATTATCTATGAACACCATATTAGCTTTAAAAATGTATAGAAGTTTTTTTTATTACGATTTTTTTATTCAGGCGAATAAAGAACAGCCTGGCGGCGTTCGCCATGTGCTTCAGGACCCCGAGATGTCTATGCTAGCTGAGCGTGAGTTTACAGTTTGCTGCTATTTTAATACTTGTTTGTTATTGATATTTATTTTTTGCTAGTGTGTATAATGCGTAAATAATCTGAGTACAATCGTTTTGTGGTTGTTATTAACCTAGGAATATGTCTTTAAAAAGTTATTTTATTAGCTGCTGTCCTGTGTAAGCATCCATGCTAAGAGAGGTTACACATGTTCTGTGGTGATTGTGAGGACTTGGTGATTCTGTACGAAATGGGATTTATTAAATATGTTACGTTCTGTTTGTTCTTGTGATGAGATGAAAGAGTGCTCAGATATTATCGTGTGCGCCAACAAAGCAGTGGATGTACAATTAGCGACATGGCTCAAGTTCCAAAGGTTTAAAGACATTTAAAAGGACCAGAGATGTAATGAACCTGCCTGGTCGATGATGCAAGTTTATTTCAACTACATATTGGAAGTCGTATAGTAGCAGGAGCTGTTTAGATGTCTATTTGGCTTCTCCAATATGTCATGAATGCATAATAGAAGCTTTTACCAGACAATTCTAATCAGACAATTACCACACATGTTCATACCTGTCAAGTCCCGTTTTGGCCGGGAAACTACCATATTTTACCCCTCTTTCCCGCCGTCCTCCTGTATTAGTATTTTCCCGTAAATTTCCCGTATTATATTATCATTTGAAAAAACATTCCTGTTCCTCTCCAAACTGAAATGTCCCTAACCTCGCGAGAACTGAGACCCAGGCTGCTGCAAGTGGCAGTTCTCGCGAGGTTTGTGCGGACAGCGGGAACAAACCTGGAACAGGGAGCTGTAGGAATGTCCACAGCATTTCAGTGTCAGCAAATGTAGGCCTATCAGATTCTGATCATCTAATTGTAGTTTGTAAGTGGTTCACAGGTGGTTATTTTAGATTTCTTGTAAACCTGTCTTAAAATGTAAGGGATACCGAACCTCGGTTGGTCTGGTGGGACGGTTTGACGCGCGAGGGAAAATTCCCTTATATTTAAAACATGACAGGTATGCACATGGGCCGTAAATCACTTCTACCTCTAATACATCATCACTACTGTCCTCCCATGTATGTATTATAAATAGTTTAAAATTATCTCCTCTTTATGTTTATGCCTCACCCTGGAGCATTACACGAAACATTTCACTACATGTTGTACATGTATAACTATGTATGTGACAAATAAAGGTCTAAAGTCTAGGGTTTGTGACTACTGACTAAAGCTTTTGACATGGCCGTTCTGTTCTTCTGAGAGAATCACATTAAAAACGTGGTGCGTTTGTGCGTGCTTTGTATTGTAAAGTGCTTTCTTTTTCATCTATAATCATAAGCATTATAGAGGAATGAGTGGCCTTTATTTAGATGTTTTTATCATCATAAATGAAAAGAACCACAGTCTTTTTTTCCCCCTTAATTGTTTTTCTGCATATTTTCTAACATGGCTGAAGGGTTAGGGGTTTAACATGGGTTGCCTGGAAATCTTCCCAAGATACCTGTAACTGAAAAAGATGTGCTATGTGGACAAATGTTTCAGCACCTACACATTACAACCACAGGTTTTTTTTTTTAAATGCCACCTCATTCTAAACCCATAGTTTTGCCCCTCCTTGTAACCAAGTCTTCATTTGGGTCTGTGATAATTATTACCCATTACTCCAGGAGAGCATTTGAGTTCAGACACTGGTTGGATGGAAGACACAATCTCTTAGGGGTCATCCCAAAAATGTTTGGTGTGGTTGAGGTCAGGGCTCTGTGTGCGCCAGTTTTACAGTATAAGATTTTTATTATCTTATATAGGTTTTATTATGTAGATATTTTGTAGATTGATGATATCTACATGTATATGGATAATAAAGGCATCATCTTCACTTATCTTAATTGTAATTTCACCATACATTAAATAACTGGGAGGAAACTATATTTTTATATAAGTACCAATTCAAAAAAATGTGTATTAATGTGTATTTTTAATAGTGTTATGTACTCATTTAAACACACTTCCCCTGCGATAAAATGGATCACTAAGAACGCTCTACTGATGAACGTGAATGTGACCGCCATCTGGTGTTCAAAAATGGAACTGCATACGATGGGGGTGGTTTATAATTTGTAAGATTAATAATCGAGTTGGACAGACGATTCACCGTCTGTATCTGGAGTATCTCCTCTATTTATCGGTAGAGACACAACTGTGCACACTCCCGAGGAGGTGAGGGATTTCACGCTTAGATGCAAAACAGGTCGCAACACCAGTATCCTGCACAGTTAAAAAAATATATACATCATTTCAATTCCAGTGTTATGTTAAGACACATTGCAAGGTGTTAAAACATGCGAACAGTGTGATGTCAGTAACTCTGCATTGCACTGCTTGAGATGAGTTAACCAGCCTACCCAACAACCTGTGTTGGTTATGATGATTTCCATATGCCTAGATCACACCGCCATCTAAGAAGTCTTTTTTTCAGTGACCTCAGCTACACAGCTGCTGCATGATTCATCTGCTTCAACCCTTTTTGTAAAGTATTTTCACTGCGGTGACATCATCATCATCATCATCATCATAGAATGCCAAGTTGAAACAATGTGCTTAAAGTGGTGCCTTTAGATGTAAATAGGCAATTCTGGCTGGATAACTCCCCAAATTCATATAAATGGACGTTAGGGGCACATACCTGTATAACAATGACAACTGTCAGGGTAAACACTGTTACTTGTTATTGAACTGATCAAGCACAATTCATTGTGACGATTAACACGCTTTTGTCATGTCCGTCTCAGCTCGTCGGAAACAAAAGTGGTCTGTGGACCCAAGGAACAGTGCCTGGAGCAATGATGAGTCTAAATTTGGTCAAAAGATGTTGGAGCGAATGGGCTGGTCTAAAGGAAAGGTAATAATTTACATACCATCATGATAACCATTGAGCATTTCAGTTCAGCAGAGGTGCTGAAACCATGGTATAAGAGTGTAAATGCTTATCGTCTTTCATCTGACTGTGAGAAAGTGTTACTGATACTGTTACTGAACCAATAATGGTTAGGGTCTGCCCTTGCTTTCTAAACTGCCTCAGTCTTGCATGACGTAGACAACACGATGGTGGAAGTGTCTTTAAGATTCCACTCCATGATGATGATTGTCATGCAGTTTTTGAAGATTTGTAGGTGCACTTTCATGTTGCACATCTGGCGTTGTACCACATCCCAGAAGTGTTCTGTTGAATTTAGAGCTAGTGACTAGGAAGGCCATCTAAGTACTCTGTGGCTCTGTTTGCTCAAGATCAGTATTCTGTGATTACGAAGATTGGATATCTTTAGCTTTTTATCGATATTGATTCCAGTTCTTATCGATTCCCAAATGGTAAAAAAAACTATGCCAAATGCTTAGGTATACATTCAAAAAATACAATTTCAACTCAAAAGAAATAGTCACTTTTACACTAAGATTTTGATCTTGAAGATGTTGAAACCCATTATAATTGTAAAGCTTAACCTGGCTTAATGTGTAAAAGCACTGGCCTAGCAGCGATTGATTCTGGTCATAAATGCTCTATTACTGAAATGCTTTACTTGTGGTCCAGAGACCCAGAAGTAATCACTAATCGTGGTTATGTACTTAAAGCTGTGTTAGTAGCAACATGTAAGTGGAATTGACATTCAAATTTCTTTTCAGATTAATTTATTTATCTTGGACTTTCACATCTGGCTCCTGATTCAGAACCAGTTTTGATCCCCAACCCTTGTGATAACCATATTAGGAAGAATTAAAAAACAAAAAAAAAAAACAAAACTTAAGTTCTGTATTAAACCGTTTTTGTGTGGATTTAAACACCTCTGCCCTACCGGATTATCCAAACGCTTTCAAAAGTTAAGATTATTGGTACACAAGCCAAGTCTTTTTCTTATAAAGTCTCTTGCATCTGTCACATCTTGTATCCTAACAAGGTTACAGGGACAAAAACAACCCCATATAATTAGATATTTTCACCTAAATCAACTTCAATGAAGGGTTAAAGTGAAATGAAATGTGGCAGGAAAAAATGCTTTGTGTATTCCTAATCCTAGCAGGACGGCATTTGGTGTCCATTTAAAAGTATTACACTTGTCCCATACTTTGTCACTTGGTCCTCAAAGGGTTAAGAGTTGTATTGCATACCTGAACATCTCCAAGTGCTGCTGTGGTTCTCCCTGGTTTCCCTTTTGGTCGATTTAGCACTAACCTTCTTGGGACCCATGGTGGCTTATTTGCACTAAGAATGTATGATAAAAACAGGAATGTTTAGCAGATATTTGCATTAAGTGGTAGCTATTATGAGACTTGCACGTTCTGGCGTGGAAAGGGCATACAAGTCTCTTGACTTTATTTGTAGAAGTTCTAACAAATGTTCTAGGCACCCTTTTTTTAAACATTTTTTTTCTCCTTGACAAAACGCATCTAGTTCCAAATTTTAATTAATTGAATTAAATGACTTGCATATACTGTAAAAATATTCACTATTTTGAATTATTACTAACTTTTTTCCAGTTGCTTGAATGTTCAGTTTATTAAATAATTGTGTTGTACTGAAAGATGTACTCTAGCAATAGTGATAATCCTTATAACCTTTTCTGTCTGTGACATTATTTAATTATTATTCATTTTACTAGTAATACAAACTTAACTATTTATGTTAACGCTTAGACCACCCAAGGAGCATGAGACCCTTTGCAAGGATAATGAGTCTTGGTCCTCCCAAGGTTTCTACATATATGGAGTTTTTGCTCAATTTGGGATTGACCTTTAAATATATTGTAATATTGTAAAGCTTCTTTGAGACAACGAACCATTGTAAAAATGTGACATAACTAAATTTGACTTGATGTGATATTCCTGAAGGTAAATGTGATCATAGTGTGTGATTCTTGGTTTATGAATCTAACAGGGTCTTGGCAAAAGTGAACAAGGAGCAACTGAGCACATCAAGGTCAAAGTGAAGAACAACAGTTTGGGTTTAGGCACCACAATTTCTCATGAGGTGAAAATCGACATTGCTGTTCTCAGACTTGTATTATTGTTACTTTGTCATGACGAGTTGTATGTTATAGATTTTTTAAAAATGTGTTTTTCTAGGATAACTGGATTGCTCATCAGGATGATTTTAATCAGCTTCTTGCTGATCTCAACAATTGCCATGGCCAGAACAGCACTGAAGGTAAGCTGATGAATCATGCAAATGAGACTCGGACTGTTTTTGCTTTTGCTAATGATTACGTAGCACAGGAACCGTGCCTTGCTAACAAAATGCAGTGCCAAGTATGCACTGAACATATTGCAAGGTTGCAGTAGTGAACAGACTCATTTTAGAAAACCCAAAGTCACACACTGCAAGTCAGTGACTCCTTGTCAATTTTGAAAGGTAAAACATTTATGGAATTAGTTTGATCCCAAATTATACATCATGGTTCACTAACCGTTGGATGCAGCTGTATTTTAATGGTGTACCAGTTTGGACAAATGTGTGGAAGAATAAACATGGATGATACAAAAATAAAAAGAGGTAATACAATACTTTGCAAGCACTATAATATATTGATTACAAGTTAAAGTTTCGTTGTTTATAACAATGTTGACAATAAATTGACACTTGGTGGCGCTGTTGTAACACAAATCTTGCGTTCGAGGGCTTGTATCAGATCTGTAATCCTACATTATTTAGCTTAGAACTACAAATGTTATTTTTAGCACATTCCTGTACATTGTGAAAATGGAAAATTTTGAAATGCATAAATGGGCAGTAGATTAGTAAAAAATAGTGGAATGTATTAGCTGCATTATAACCAGATTTTATTTTTTAAATACATTTAAAAAAAAGATTTATTTATTAAAAAAAAAATTTAAATGGCAATATTTTAGTATATATATATTTTTTATTTTAATGACAACCGCTGTCTCGTGTCCAATAATCACTGATTTATGTTCTTGAATTTTTTTTGGGGTCTGAAATTGCTAGTTTACAACTGTAAACTAGCAACTAGATTTAATTCTGTGTCTAAAAAAAAATAATGGATTTTTTTTTTTTAGATTTAGGGGCAGGGCATTGTGGTATTAAATGAGATTCTCGAGCTTGGCCTTTCTTGGATTGTCATGTATACAGTAATGCATTTTGTAAAATGACAGCAAAATAATGTAATAGAGTGTAATAGAGAAACACAAATATTGTGTGCCATCAGTATCCAGTAACTAGATTTCAGATTGCCTGTAGATCACTTGGTAAATTGAAGTACCTTTGTGCACAGAGCCCAGCCCAGAGCAAACAGAAGGGTTCAGTTTGGAGGCAAAATCAAAGACGTCCAAAAAAAGGGTCCATTACATGAAGTTCACAAAAGGTAAGCCTACCAGAGTCATTATTATATTAAATAGTTGTTTAGTACATATCAAAAGATTCAATTTAGGTCAAAATGCTAAATTATCTCCAGTTTACTTTTTATCCTCAATATTTTTTTCCCCCCGCAGAAAGCTGTTCTGTTTTTTTGTAATGAACATTTACACACATTTAAGAAATCAACTTTATACTTGAGCTGAAAACCATTTTCTTATTACGTAAATCTTTACCCCCATTGAGTGTCAAAATGAGTAGAAGTAAGTAAGTATTGGTGTCTTAATATAACTTTTCATTATAATTTGGAAGGTACCATTAATTAAGGCCATTACAATGCAAGCATTTTGAAGACCAAGGAACTATCGAAAACGGGGTTCATCAGCGTATACATCAGGTCATGGCTGTGAGAAGAACACTTGAACATTTCTCGGAGCACCAATAAATCTATTATTAAGAAATTCAAACAATTGCACAATGTCACCTATCAAAAGTTTACAAGTTAAGCATCAAAAAGGCCGACGGTCACAATGTAAAGATGGGCACATCAGTAACCGAGGTGATGAAAGCTGTATGCTTGTATCTGGACACTCCAGCTTTTCTTGTAGTGAAACAGGGGAGACTCCAAGCACGGCACGTTTGCAGACACTACAATCTTCTGGGGAAAATTGGTTTTGGTGTTCAATTCAATTCAATTTTATTTATATAGCGCTTTTTACAACATAGCATTGTCTCAAAGCAGCTTTACAGTAATACATTATCTAAAAGGCCAATCCCAAGTTTAAGCTTGTTTAGGCACTGTTCATCACCCGAGACCCCCCAAGTCCCCCAAGGAATCATGGTTGTGGCAAAATCATGCTGTGAAGATAACTGGTCAGAATGGATGGAGCCAAAGATATTACACTACACTACATCTCATAGGAGAGAGAACATTTCTCGTGCAGTAGGCCTGAATCTAGGGGAGCAGTTCACCTCCCTGTTTGACAACAACTCTAATCATGCTGGAATACTTACATGGGACCAGAACCTCAACATGGGAGCGTTGAGATTGGGAACCTTTGGCAAGATTTAAGAACTGCAGTTTGCCAGAACCTTCCAACTGTTATAAGAGTGCTTGAGCAAGTTTTTGAGGAAGAATGGGCAAAAAATTCAGGGTCCCGACATACAAATCTGATGAACACACATCCTGAAAGACTTGCATATGTTGTAAAACGAACAGTACCACCACCTCACAGCAAGAGTTCCCTCTGCATGTCCTCCCTGTCTCCCACTTTTGCAAGGCAGTGTGTATGTTTGGGACTTGAAGTCATTTTCAAATATATAATCTTTTAAATGATTGTTAACTCTTGGATACATTTAAAATTATGACTGCCTAAGGGTTACCTTGGTTCCCAGAATTTCTCATCTGAAATTCAAGTTGTTAGAAGCGGATGAGCTGGGAAGCCACTCTGCAATTATTCATAATTTACAAGTTTCTCAGGTTTGTCCACAATCTAAAACATGTCGCTAATGACCTCAATTAAAATTCCAATTAAAATGCCTCTCTTCTAATAAATGAACAATGTGTGCTGGGATCTGTCATACATCCTATCATGGTTAATGAGAAGTACTTGTCCTGGATCAAATGTTGTGACATGGGATAGAATTGTTGGCACCATTGGTAAATGAGGTGATACAAAGACCTAAATTATTTTAGGTCATCCTTCAAAACAAGTTAAAAATATGCACAGTGTAGTTTGTGAGTTTAGGTAGTATAAAGCAGGAAACCCACTGCTTGTGCCATTTTTCCTTTGTCAAGATTGCTTGTGTTTTTAGCATGGTCTTCGTGGCGTGTTGACGGCTTTCACTCCTTGTGTTTGATATATTGAAGCTATGGTCTTTTGAAAAGCATAACACTGCTTATGGGTCAGTGCTGCACTAAATCAGCTAGTGAGGATGGTGCCTTCAGACTGTGCCTACCTGCTCGTTAAACCTTGGCTTGCGTATATGTAGTTGCATGTGAGGTGTCTGTATATTTTGTTAAACATACCACCTCTCCATGTTTTTTTGTTAAATCTTCTGGAATGTGGAGAAAAGGTCTCCCATGTCTTATCACCTGACAACTCACCCTTGCCTATGGCTTAAAAGCATGACTTCCGGTTTCCTGTGTGGACTGCTGGCTTTTGCATTTGCTGCTCGAAATGGCCTCAATCAGATGAGTCTCTCAGATAGCAAGAAGCTCGGCAGCATGCTGTCTTTGTCGTGGTCGTTGGGATTTTAGGCACTTTATTTAGCTTTAAGGCGGAAGGTTGTTGTCATTAGAGACAGGATGAGAGTGGACAGGCCCAAAAGGAGATAACTTCAAAAGGAGAGTGCATGTCCACAGCCAGATTTTGTTTTTGTGTTCATGCCCTTCATATTTGCACTCTCATTTAATGATTTGGACGTGTTTAAGACTTGCATCACATTGGTTTTTTTTTTTTGGGACTGTGGTAGCCTAGCGGGTTAAGGTAGTTAATATACCCGAATACCCAGGGTTCAAAACCTACCTCTGCCAAGCTTGCACTGTTGAGTCATTGAGCAAGGAATGGAACTCCTAATTGCTCAGGTAAGTGTTTGCTAAATGACATGAATGTAAAAACATTTTATCAACCATCAAATCTTGGAGATTTCTTCTGCTTAGTGCAGACCAAAGAAACGGCTCAGATCCTCATGCAGGCTCTCATCATTTCTAGACTCCAGTACAGTACTGTCCTGCACTGGCATTGCTAACATGCCTATGTGTTAAATAAAGGCATATTTTAAAAACATAATACCAAAGATTGGTAACTCCTGTAACGCCTTTTAACAAGCCTGTGCCACAGGTTTATTCATTCAACTATGATCACATTTTAGGCTGTTCTCCTAAATGCTATGTACCTGCTTTGAACAGCATACCTGCTTGTCAGCCCAGGTCTTCATCTTCAGGTTGTCTGGCAGATCACGATCTACCGGCTTCTCATTCTTGGGATGAACCTCCCACGCCATTTTAAGTGGCCCAGTGTCTGTCATACGTATGTAAAATTCCAAAGGCTCACCTCTTCAGCATGCAGAAGTTAATTCCTCCTATATCTTTTATACTTTTGTCATGTTCTATGCTCTTTATATAAAAATATAAATATATAAATTCTTTTTTATTCTCTTAGTATTGCTTGGGCAAATTTGTCTTTAATCTCTACCTGGCTTTAGTCTCTCGTCAAACAACTATTTACACATTTTATGACTTGTGCATTTTTTCTAGAAATATTTGAACTTTCTTTGTAATAGGGCTTGGTTGAGATCCACTTTCTGTTGCATTTGTTGCCCCCATCCCTGACACGTCTGGCCTCTTCACCTGTTGCTGGGATTAAATAGCGAGTATAACCAGAACGTCAGCTTTTCCTTTGACTACCAGGAAAAAGGTATCTGTGCTGTTATCGTTACTTAGCAATTGACATGTTGGACATGCTTAAAGGATTGGTTAATAAAATGCTTGTTGTTTAAAGCTGTGCTTCAAAATGTGACATTGGATCTGATTACTAGTTTGTCAGTTGAGTTTTTGTAATAGTGAGTCGAAATAGCCCTGGTTAAACTGACCTGGGATAACATTATGGGACAAGACAAGTGTTGAAGTGCTTGATTTAATGAACAATAGTTATAAACAATGAGCAATATATATATGTCATGTGCATGGAGTTCATTAGCCAACAGTGCCCATAGTCAGTGAGGATGAAACTTTTCCAATTCATTTCTAATATGGTACAATTGCAATGTGAAAAGACATATTTCATAAATGATTGTCAAGGATTGATAAGGGTTGTACCTTAAATTGGAAATGTACCTCCAATTGAATACCTTGGCTCAAACAATACATTTCTAAAAGCATCAAACGGCTTTCATAGTCCATGCTTGCTGGTGCACACACACATGGAAAAGATAACTGCACTTCTCAGCCCAGATGACCTTACTTTGCTCAAAGGCCAATTTAAGACTTGTGAGCACATTGTAAGAGCTTTTCCTGGTGGACACCGGTTAGCATGAGACAGACCAATATTTAGAAATTTAATTTGATATTTTTCAGTTTGAGGTTTCGTGACCTTTTTCACAGCATCCTTTACTTTGCTTTGGGGCAAAGTTCTGGAACTATGAGCTTTGTATAGAGCTGCTTAACTGAATCCTAAAATATTTTGTTGACCAAAGCAGCTGTAATTTGTTTAAAAACAAATTGTAAAAAGAAAATTGTGAAATCAATTCCTAGCAATTGGCGCATGCTGCCGTGTACTGATTCTTAGATTTCTTTACACTTTTGTCAGTTGCAGTTATCTTAATAAACAGTGTGGTTCTTCTAAGGCTGCTTTGCACTACATAAATCAGACATTTATAATCTGTCTACTACAGCGAGACTTTGTGTGCTTGTTAGTCCTTTTGGTCAATCCAAATGACTCTTGACATAAATAACTATGCCCGAGAAGCTTTAGATTTGATTATACTAAATAAAGGGTGGCTAATAAAGGGTGTGCTCACTGTAGGTGACCTGTACCATTCCTGTTTAAATGTGATTGCTACTTAGAGGACCTCGTTGCTGAACCATGCTCAGGCCTGCTTGAAGATCAGTTGAACTTAGGCACAGTAAGAATGTAGTGTGTTCACTAACGATCTCCAAGCATGGAATACAATGTAAAAATTCCTCCATTTGAAAAAATAAATCTTATTTGCACCACGAGTAGCCGGAAATTGCAGAGTTGCATAATGAGTACATTTTTAAGGCCAGCGAGAGGGCTGTCAGTGTGCCCAAAACAAATCTAAAGAAGCCACATACTATGTACAACCACAAATTCTGTTGTGTTGTTGGTGCTCTGTTGTCCACCACAAAAAAAAAAAAACTTGCTGGTGCTGTAAGCGAGCTTGAACCCAGAATGTTCTAGTGCGACGTGATAGCAAGCCGAGGGGGGGGGCAGTTGCATTCTGGCAAGGTACACGGCAACCAGGCATAGTGTGAGCCTGCCCTAAAAATACATTAAGTGTAATATGCATTTATATAATTACATTTGTAATTATGAAAGTTAATCACTCTTTCAGCTTAATGCACATGCATCTTATTATATATGAATGTAATGAGTACTGGTGGTTATTTAGACCTAGGGAGGCTCATCAGACATATCAACAGTAAGCTGGCAGCTTTTGGAAGGCACTTGCATAGTGTTAAGTCCGCTATCTAATAGGTGCATTGTGACATGTTAATTGCTTTAGGTTAACTTCAGTAGAGACAAGAATGATGTGAAGCAAAAAACTTTGTCATTTGTGTTAGACTTTAATAAGCCGTAGCCACTCAGAATTGAATTTGCAGAGGCCAGTGAAAATTGACGAGTCATGTAAAGGATAACTATGTGCATAACTGTTCAGTAATCCTTACTCTCCATTACGCTCATGCCCTCTTACACCTAGCTCTTTGTTTTTGGAGAAAGGCACTGGCATCTCCACTGCCCACCCCAGATACTATTAGTGTAAACCAGTAACCCACATTTAATTGCCTGCCCATTTATCAACAGATCTAAGAGTTCTTCATGTGCACAGAACTAAAGTACTTAATCATCTGTCTGACTGAGTAGGCCAATCCATTATAGACTGTTTAAGACTGTATAAACCAGTTTCGGACTGTTTGCCGAAGAATTGTCCTAGTTTATGTATTTTTTAAGTTTTTATCCCATTGGTTTGAACTACCTTATTGCTTGTGATGTCTCTTTCAGTTAAAGAAACGCCCCACAATTTACCGTGATCGTTTTCTGTCAATTCAGAATGCACTGTTCATGCTACAGGAATTATTTGTCTTTCAGGAAGTCTTTTCTTTTCTCTTTGAAACCTGAGAGCAAAGTCCAGATTCTATCAGGGTACATTTTAAAGCAGTCAATTAGACTGTTGGTTGTCAGATTAGCAAGTCGATCCGAAAAGGGCCGCGTGATTTGCTAATCTGGTTTGGCCGGCGTTCTGTGGCACTCGTCACTATCTCAACAGTGACCTTGACAACTAATCTCCAGAGCGTTTCCATATCACCTCAACAGTGCCAGCATGCCAACACATCAACGTTTGTGGGTTTTGGCATGTACTACCAGATGAGGAGACCCTTTCAGGGCTTTATTTGATTTCCACTGGATCAATAGAACCCTGTGTGAGCTGGCCTTTTGTTTATCCTTCTTACAGGATACCTTGGTTACAGGGAGGCAAGGTCTCGCCTTTGAAAGGCAGAGAGCAAAAGTGCTTAGAGTAATAAATAACGCAGCGTTATCAGGAGCTGCTTGAAGGAAGAGGATGCAGCTGGACGAACAGACCTGCAGGCCGAGACGGGCGCCTGCACTCTTCTGGAGCCTTTGAGCCGCTGGAGAGCAGGAGGCGCAAGGCAGGGCCACCTTACTGCGTTTGTTTTTCTTCGCCCGTTCCACCGCCTATGACCACGTAGCACACTTTGCCTTTATAATCTTTCCTCTCAGCAGGAGTTCAAAAATGTCTGCTCAACCTTATCCATTTCAATCAGTAGTTTACGGAGTAGAACCCCCCTAATATATTAATTTGTCAACACTTTGAGGTTGAAGGCAGTTCTTTTAATGTCACAGCAAGCTTGCGATAACTATCATGAACAAAAACCTTTCCATACCCACGTCAGAACTAATGAAGGCAAAGTATTGACTCTGTGCCTGTCTATTATTAGCGTGGACCAAAACTAGTCTGTCTTTTTTTTTTTTTTTTTGCTTAAACTCTGAATTAACTTTTTAATTTTTTCTTCACAGGAAAGGACCTGTCAAATCGCAGCGACACCGACCTGGCCTGCATATTTGGGAAGAGATCAAAACGGGCAAAACATCAGATTGAGGTGAAATTGTCTTGTCCCATCCAATCGCTTGTCAGATATACTAGGATAATTCAACGTGGAAATATAACCACTATTTTTTGTGAGACGTGTAGTATTGGGTTTGAGTTTCAAATGCACTTGCAGTAAGTTTATGATGAATTGTCCTTTGTCGTGTATATCAGACTAGGATACAAAAGCAGGTGATTAAAGCAGTAATTTCACTAAAAGTTGAAGTGGTTACTTTGCAGTAGCCCCATGTCTTAACTCCTGTTTAGTCTCCCCAGAAGTACTCTTGATCTGCTGTGGATAAAGTGAGTTGCTCGTGGCAGGTCTTGAGCCACTGATTAGCCATGTCATGGCGATCAGTCACAAGAGAGAGTGCAGAAATCCCATTAACAGCTTAACACCCCCAACACTCTCCTGCTGCCTTCACAAGCCTACTTCAGACATTGCCACATCAGCTAGAGTTACTGCAGTCAGCAAGTTGCTGCACAGCATAGCTGGAAATACATTACCCACTGTCCTTCAGGGCACTGGAAGTGATTAAATGAGCAAAAAATAAATAAATAAATACTTGTCAAATCCCCGGAAGGTTGGTTTGAAGTTGGGAAAGATTACAGTGGCATGTTTTGATATATATTTTTTTGGCTTATTTTGCTGTTTAGAGTTAACTTGATTTGGTGGTGATGTACCTTCACGTAACAAACACGAGGTCACCTTTTGTTTCTTTGCTGTTTCTATGTAATGTGCCCTCAAGTGTTTTGTTGTGTTAAAACAAAGTTTAATTCACTCTTAATTCACTGTAATGAGGTGCATTTTTTTAATTCAAAGGAACATTCAATTCAAATTTATTTCTGTAGCATCTTTTACAATAGACATTTTTTACCATTTGGGAATCGCATCAGGATTACTCCCACAATACAAAGACACTTTAGGTTAATTGGTCATGCTTAGTTGTCCCAGTATGATTGTGTGACTAGCACTGCTGTAACCTTGTCCTCTAGTAACTAGATATTGATGCTGAAGCTACGTTGTACAGATAGCCAGACAAACATTAGTAGTTTAAATCTGTTTGTGTTAATCTTCTACATGCAAACTACTGGCATATAAAAATGTGTAAACGATGCATTCTCAAATTTTACTATGGGGAATCTACACTCAATACCCCATAATAAGAGAATGGTCATTTATTGGTTGGATTTAGTAGCTGGATTAGGGTTCAATGAAAGCTGAACGTGGCAAAATACAGAAATATTCTTAACAAAAACCTGATCCATAGTGTTTGGGGCCTCTAAAAAATTGGCGACTCAGTAGCATTCAGAGATGAAGAGGCATAACTGACAACTTGGTCAGACTAGAGGTCTTCAGCTGTGATGCTTTCTTCAGGAACATACATGCGTAGTATTGTGCTTCAACCTTAAAAAGACCTATGATTCAACTTTGAGATGTATCATCTTATCAGATATAGTAGTAGATATATTCTTCTCATAGAACAGCAGCTCCAATTAAACTTCAGCAGACTCCATCCATGGTTGTTTGCCAGTGGGTTCGAATTTTTTAAAAGCAAGACAGCTAGCATGTACCTCCGTCAGTGAAGAGGCTTTGACTTTTGGCCAATGGAACACCATCCAGACCTTGGAAATGACCAAACTTCTGGGCCTAACCCTGAATATCACGATGTCCTTTATCCCTTATGCTAAAGTTTTTTCTCCAAAAACATAATGTAATTAAGATGGCTAGCGACAAATGGGATGCTGAATTCCTTCCTTTCTCACACATATAGAATCACAGCTAGACTATGCCTGTCTTATCTATGGATCAGCTTGGAGATCTTACCTGGCCGTTTTAAACAGTATACACCATCTCTGCATCAGACTGGTCATGGGAGTCTTCGGGACCTACCCCGCAGAGACTTATGTATAAGCTTACAAACCTTCCCCTGAACATAGGCGTTTAGTTGCCCCTCCAGTACACTGTTAAGATTTGTAGAAAATCTGCAAAACCACCCTATGGAGTAGTGTTTACCCCTCTGTAATCCTCATTGTACTCCTCAAAACCCATCAGAGTGTGATTTAAGAACATCTAGATGAATCAACCTGAACCGGAATGGCATTGGTCAGTCATATGTAAAGGCCACCAACCTGAACAGTTCAAAAATAATTATATAAACTTTATATTTAAAACAAGAAACTCACTACAGACCCAAATAAATACCTTAAACTTTCTCTATCCGACAGGGGTACCCATCACATTTCTTTGTATACATAGTTCCGAAACTGTGTCACAAAACATTACAATGTGGTATGTACAGATTCCAAATACTCCATACCATCATTGGACACCTTCTCATAATCAACTGACATTAAACAACATCCTGGAAAAAATATAAACACTGACCTGTTGAAACGATATTATTTCCTGCTGAAACACAGGCACTGCGTTGTGATTTAAAACGAAAAAGTTGACCAGCTGGCAAGGGGAACGAGTGAGCATACAACCAAATCATAAAGTACTACCACTGCCAAGTGATGCAAAACCTCTGACAACCTATATCGAGTTTATGGCAGTGGGAATAGGATGCCCAGAACAGAAACAAACTGTATGAAATCTGTCCCAATGTTAACACCCAACCTTAGAAAAGCAGAAGGACCAAGTTGTGCATTCCAGATGCTGTATTGACACACTTGGCTAACACACCTTACCTGTTACCTGTGAGAATTTCACAAATGTGAATATATCACTCACATATTTGTAGCTATTTCATTATATATTTTCATTTGACAGAAGAAGATACGACACTTCGTAACATGAATTAATCAGTCTACGGTTTGTATAACAGTGTAAAGTTGCTGTGCCCTTAAAATAAAATAACACACAACCTTTAATGTCTAAACTGCTGGCAACAACAGTGTGTACACAAGTTAAAATGGCCAAACCGTGAACAAAGTGTCAATGTTTTGTGTGGCCACTATTATTTTCCAGCACTACCTTAACTCTTGTGGGCATGGAGTTCACTAGAGCTTCACACTTTGCCACTGGAATCCTCTTCCATTCCTCCATGATGACGTCACAGCTGGTGGATTTTAGAGACCTTGTGCTCCTCCACAGATGCTCAATAGCTTTAAGGTCTGGAGACATGCTTAAGCTTTACCCATAGTTTCTTCAGCAAGGCAGTGGTCATCTTGGAGGCGTGTTTGGGGTTGTCATGTTGGAATACTACCATGCATTCCAGTTTCTGAGGAGAAGCCATGATGCTCTGCTTCAGTATGTCACAGTACACTGAGCACATGCACTGAACTTGTTTGGGCGACCATGGTGAAGCTTGTTCTGAGTGGAACCTGTCCTTTTAAAACGCTGTATGGTCTGGGCCATCGTACTGCTGCTCACTTTCAGGGTGTTGGCAATCTTCCGAGAACCTAGGTCATCTTTATGTGGCGCAACAGTTCTTTTTTTTTCCCCCATATCCTCAGAGTTCTTTGCCAGGAGGTTCCATGTTGAACTTCCAGTGACCAGAGTGAGAGCGAGAGTCCGAGCAACAACACCAAATTTAACACACCTGCTCCCTATTCACACCTGAAACCTTGTAACACTGAGCCACATTATACAGGGTAGGAGAAATGGCTAATTGGACACAATTCGACACACTTTTGTTGCCAGTGGTTTAGACATCAATGCCTGTGTTGTTATTTTGAGGGCACAGCAAATTTACACTGTTATACAAGCTGTAGACTGACTCCATTTACATTGTATCATATCTTCAGTGTTGTCCTATGAAAAGATAAGTTACAAAGCGTGAGGGGTGTACTCACTTTTGTTAGATACTATACGTCTTACCATTTAAGCACATTCTAACAGAATACCCTAAATACCAACATGTCGGGCAAAAACTCTGCTTTATATATAATAAAATGTTATGCACAAGCACATCAGACATGGGACTGATGCTACACAATGGAAGCCCAATACTACAGAATAAGATGAATACACTGTGAATAATGTACTAACATTCTGTAATGATGTAACCTTTGGCATAATATGGCGTTAATACATCAAATCAAATCAACTAAAGGCTGTAATCACAGAGTAAAGGGTCAGACCACTTAGCAGTGTAATACTTTAGTAAATTTGCAAAGATTTCTAAAATCTGTTTTCACTTTATTATGGGGGTGCTGAATGTGGAACGGTGGGGAGAAGACCTTTTTGCTTTTATTTTAGCACAAGGTAGCAGCATAACAAAATGGGAAGAGACTGAAAATGCCTGAAGGTTCCCAAATACATTGTGTATGTAAAAGTAACAAAGCTGGTTCTATATGAACATGGACTACTACTACAACTATATTATAAAAGTATTGTGGAAAAGTGATCATTCTCTTTTTGGTCAATTATTACGCTCAACTACAGTTCCATACTACTTTTCCCACATTTGGTTGTAGCTTCTAAGTACACAACGGACTGTGCAGTGCATTGTTTGTGATTTTTTTTTTTTTTTGCAAATAGTTTTTGGCAACACGTGTGGTGTTTAACGAGCTACATTCAAACCGGAAGCTCAGATCACAATTGAGCTCAAACGTGACTTGAGTGCAGTCCCAGTTAGATATAATCCACATTTTGTATGTGGTGTCAAAGAACTGCATTTGATATTTGGTGTGTTTGGTACGTTGGCATTTGACGTAGCGTTTACGTCATTAGTCACTCATGAACTTCAGAGGTAATTGTGATGAGGGCGACAGTAGAAACATAAACATGAAAAGCTTCAACATGATGTATTACCTCAACCTTCAGGAATGAAGTTTTCTTTTGTAATTGTTGGAATTGCATCCGTTCATTTAAAGTTCTAGCACAAACTAAAAATGTTTCATCTCTCTTAAAGTAACAACCCATTATCCAGATTATTTGGGTAGTTGCTTGTATATCACTTGATGATGAACTTGTTTGAAGATGCAGCTGGTTTAAAGTTATGACATAATATAGTGTGATAATGTTTCAGTCTGTAGGAACTGAATTGCCAATGCTGAACAAATCTATTCCTTTATGTGACAGCTGATTTAATCAAATGATATGACCAACAGCGTGCATGGGTCTCTTATAATCACTTAAATGCAGTTCTCTGTCATAAGTTTGACCCTTTTCTAGGCAAAAAAGGATCAAAAATTTTCAGTGAGTAAAATATTTGAACCCTTAGACGGCCCCAGTATATACTTTTGAAGAATAAAAAGTACAGTCTTAAACAGTAGAGATAATGTTAAATTTGTCCACGTTTTTGCAACATTAACTCATCTTTCCAGTGTTACAAACCAGTTATAGCTGTGCTCTCACAACAAAGGGTTTCATGGGCACTAAAGTCAGCAGTTGAAAGTTGTTTTTTTTTTTCTTTTTCTTTTTTCCCCCCCAGCACACCACATAGCTTCCCAGTTGGATCCCAAACTTGGATTCCATCACATGGAGACTTTTCTTGGACTCCCCATATCCGGGTTTATATTCCAAAGACATGGATTAGGTTAATTGGTCACCAAATTGTCACAGTGTGTCTCTGACTAGTATCAATAGGACTTTTGCCAGTGTTGTTATAGCCATTGATGCTGATGTGACAATAAATAAACAATAGACTTTGAAGCTACAGATTAAGACTGTAGAAAATGTAAAGATAAATCAAAGTGTCGTCCGCGCTCGATCTTTCTTCTTCATTCTTTTTTAGATGTGACTGGACTTTCTTTGCAGCTGTGAAGTGAATTTATGACCGTTATTAAAATATACGTTGCCATATTGCTAGACTAAGTAATGGCAGCATCTTTGTGTTCATTCATTAACCATTGTGATTAAATGTTTTACAGTTTTTCTGAAGATAAAAAGATGGTCTTGCAGTGGATTTTCTTAATGTTATAAATCTAGGCCTACGTTAGAAGCTACAATGGTTTGTTCATCAAAGCAATTCCGAGATCCATTAAACATGGGCTTTTATTTATTTATTTATTTATTTTTTTCACTTACCCAGCGAGAGAGACACAATGGATACCAATCCTGTTCTACCCAAAATTGGAAATGTTGGCCGTATATTATTTTCCCAGAAGCCGTTTTGTTCCGGTTTGCTATTGTGCTGGTCAAGAGGGACTTAATTGACCAGATCGAAAAACCAATCTGAATGGTCACAATGGCATCCCATGAGGCTCTGCTATGCAGGCTGGTGGCTGCTTGGGAAAAATGTTGAGATACGCAGGCCTGTAGAGTGTGCGTGTGTGTGTGTGCGCGTGTGCGCGTGTGCGCACGCACGTCTGTCCATTGCTATCCATGTGTGTTTTCAAGGAGTTCAGGACATTCAAGGATATTTTTTTTTTTTTAAATGGCAATAGTACATGGGAAATTTATAATGTTTTATGGCTGACTGCAAAAAAATGCACTAAAATTGGCTGGTGAGTGGTGTTTTTTTTAATTTTATTTTTTTTATTATTTTTCTTTTTTTAATTAATTTTTTAAAATTTTTATTTTTTTTCTGTTTGTTTGTTTGTTTTGACTCCTCTGACGGAATGTTCGTCTCATGTCAAAATTGTTGCTGTACCTCCCATCATACCTGTGATGTCGATTATAGCCAGAGGAGTGATCCTTTATATCCATTTTGTGTGTGTGCACAGCAGGTAAAGGGTGAACTTGATGGTGCTAAGAGGTGAATTTTGGATCGCTTCTCCTAGTCTTGGCAGCGATCTCTCCCACCTCTTGAACCAGGGGTTTTCCTCCCTCTTCACCCAGTTTCCTGCCAGCCCCTTATCTCTTGCTGCAATGCTCCCTGACAAACGCACACACCCCACAGGCGTGCGCACACATGCGCACACTCACAAAAGGCTGTCCCAGTTAACCCCAGCCCACTGGTTGTCCCGTTACCTTAAATAGGAGAGCATGTAAAGCACAAGCAGCATATGTGACAATCCTGTCCAATCTGCTTCGTCTCCTGTTGAGTTTGATACTCTGGTAACGTACTGCACTTTTTTGAAGACGCGTTTTGAGAGGCTTGGCACTCAGTCCTGCATCTTAGAGATGCTCCGGAAGACATGACACTTCTGTGGTAGATATGAAAGTCCAGTTAAACTTGAACTGAAACGCTTGTGCACATGCGCAAACTGATAACACCGGTTATAATCGAGTAACTGGTACACATGCAATGAGTAATCCGATTACTGGCATAAAGTCCATTTTCTCTGTCAGGATTCTTAATCTGACTTCTAGATCAGACTATGTTGGGCAAGGTGGCATGGAAGTTAGCTTGGTTTCTGTGCTATGGCAGTGAGAAATGATAGACTCACTGGCTGCCCCTACCCTTAATGTGGTAACAATTGATAAAATGCATGAATAAATGACCTTGACTTTGTGGTAATTAATTATTAATAATGGGTTAAAGTCATGGCAGAATGTCTCAGATGAACAGTTCTCATTAGCCACGAAGAACAGAAGAGTCTGAAATCAAAGTTCATTAAGATATGTGCACTAATGCACAGCAGTCGCAGCAGTATTTATACACAGCACCCACTCACTATACACTCCGAGACACTCCTAAAATGTTGGTCTGCCTTATTGACATAAAGAGACCGCTGCTGCACAGTTTGTCTTTTGTTGACAGTGCTGTTTCTGAGACACTCACATGAACACCCCACCACCCACATGTTACCTGGTGTGGTGGTGTCGTGACCATTGAAGAGCAAGCCATGCTTGCATCCTCTGTCTTTTCAGTCCTACAGATTTCCAAGAGAGTAAATATTGTGGGTCTGTGTGGGTCTGTGTGGGTCTGTGTGGGTCTGTGAGAGAGAGCGAGGGAGACTATGAATGTTCATTCATCACAGTGCAATGTGTCCCTCACCCACTAACATGGCATTTTTGTGAGCAGAATTGAGAAAAGACCATTTGCTGCCACTCTTGTCCATTGTATGCAGTTCCCTGCAGTGTGTTCTGTCCGATACGCCTCAATTCTGTCTAACGCCTTAAGCTCTACCTAACCATTGTACCCAAACAACACAGTTGTCCCCTTTCAGAAATGAGTGGAGTTGATAGGTGGTGGTTTATAGCTGATTGTTGTGTATATACAGGACTACTTATTTGTTACTGTGTTCATCCTGATTTAATTATTAGAGGAATGTAATTGTTTCTGTTCATGTCAATATAAGGAAATTGAGGCTACCCTGTGTAGTTGTAGTCTACTAAGAATTATACACAGCGAGCAGTCATTCATGTGTGTAAGGACTGATATCAAAACTGTTTCAGATGAAGATGGTGTAAACGAACAGGAAGAGGTAGTAACAATATCCCAATCATCATACCTTTTTAACTGTGTTGCTTATCTCTGGCCTCCCTTTCCACATCTCCCTCCTTTTCTCGCTTTGTCTTTCACCCCCTAGGGGGGCTTAGTTAGACCGCAGCAGGGGGTATCGGGGTGTAGGAGTAGGTTTGATTTATTTCCTGTAGCCCTTCTGCACCCCCTCCCCTTCCACTCCAGTAGGCCTTAAAAGAAAGAACTGAGTTTGCTTGAACAGAGCTTGGTTTGCCAAGCTCCAGCATTAGCTAGAATAAAACCCGACTGCCGCCGGTGAAAAATGTCCTGTGATTGGCTAATTAATCAGTCAAAAGGAGAGCGTTGCGGTCTGTGACTTGAGGGACCCTAGCGGGCGAGCGCTGAGGGCCTGCTGATAAATGGACTCACGCTTGCTTCATACATCAACCAAACTTAGTCATTTTTTACCACTGCTGCGTGCGTCAAAGGTGGATCACCAAGCCCTGTGCTTTTCTTTTTTCTTTTTTAAATTCCTTCCCTGCAATTTTATGGTTTTTGTAGAATTGTCACGTTACTTGTGCATATAAAATGGTTTCCCTGCATTGTTAGGTAACTTGAGGTGAAAGTGTGTGTTTAAGGTAACAAGCTTGTCAAACATCAGATACGATTTCGTTTATGTAGGCCTAAAGTCCATTAAACTGTCTGGAATAATTTTGTTTGAAAAATAATTTAGATTGTTTTGCGCTGTGGCTGTTACCTCTACCTAACTTCAAGTAAGTGTGTGTGCGCGCGGTGTTTAACCTATTGCAATTCTGTTTGTTTTGGCTACCTGTTGCTAGAGTCTGGATAAAGGTGCGATGTGTGATTAGCCCATGCTTAAGTGTCTTTTTTTTTCTTGCTGTTGTAAGTTAAAAAGAAAGCAGAAAATTCCCAGATGTTTGAACACTTTATTAGCTTGAGTGCATGGTTCTTTTTTGTGAGTAATTAACTTAAACATTTCTTGCATAAAGCTCAACTTAAATCTTCAAGAGATTTGAGTTGTTTTCTTAAAATATATTGTCAAATGTAAAATGGGCCTAAGTTGACATGATGATCTGCCCATTATTAACATTTGCAGATTTTTGGCCTTCTTTCTGGTTTTTATGACGCACTTTGATACATCTTCATTAAAGCTTCTGGAGAGTTCTCTAACCTTTGGCGGCCTTTTTCACTCCCACGCCAATGCTGACACAAAGCAGCATGCCCAGCGGGTGGCACCTGTATCCCCTCACAGTCCACCCACACCCTCCTCATGAAGAATTGCCTAAGAACTCGCTCGACCATTCCCTTGACGTAGTGGTGTCCCCAAATGAGGCACGATCGAATCACCATGGTCACTTGGCAGATGTGGCATGGGGACAAGGGAACCACTCACTAGGATGGGTGGAATCTTTGCTGATGATGCAGAACTTCAGTGGCGCACTCATCACCAAATCATTTTTGTGTTGAGGCTTTTTCTGCATGTTGTTATAGAATTGCACATATAAAGAGGCCTTGACGTTTTACATTCTCTTGAGTAAACTGGCTTGCAGAATGGCATTATAGTGAAGTTTAATTTGAAGCAGAACCAACACTTGGGGCCAGTGTGCCAGAAACTAGATTAGGAAACACTTTTAATGAAGAGTCATCATTATTTCTGGCTGATCCAAGACTAGTATCAATACCAGAGAACTCAACGTGTGTGTGTGTGTGTGTGTGTGTGTGTGTGTGTGTGTGTGTGTGTGTGTGTGTGTGTGTGTGTGTGTGTG
>JAUZST010047308.1:0-25487 GCA_034779995.1 Parotocinclus haroldoi | reverse complement strand
GCAAAACAATATATAAATATATAAGAAATTTACAGAAAGAGAAAGAAGAGTGCAGCTTTCAGTTTGTTTGTTTGTTTGTTTGGTTTCATTAACTTTGCTATCAGCATCAGTGGCCATCTTAGTGACACACACAAGGTTATATCTATACAGAAGTTCATCACAAGACTGGTCATATATATACATATATATACATGTACATATATATACACATACTCACACAAGTCAATGCCAATTTATTGTAATCACTTAACCTAATAAGCATGCCTTTGGACTGTGGGAGGACACCAGAGTACCCAAAGCAAACCCACGCATGGGGACTCCACACAGAAAGGACCTAGGTCCTGTTCCACCCTGGGATTGAACCTTTGTTGTTGCGAGGCAGCAGTGCTACTCCAGCTTTCTTAGAAAAACTGCTCAACTTCAATCTCAAACCAATAACAAAACAAATTCTGTTCATTTCCACTTTCTAAAGAGTTGTGGTCTCTATGCAAATCGAATCCACATGACTATAAAGTTAAGGATTAGTGTAACTAACAAATAGATGAGAAACATTCACATAACCTATAATTGCCTGAAAATGATGTCAAACACTTTTTCACTACCTTTCAAAGTACAGGACTCAAGAAGAAATAATTGTCTGTGGTAATTTCACTTACACCCCTGACGTTGTGAGTAGAAAGTAGGTTAAAAACCAGTGGAGTTTTCTTTAAGACTATACACCACATATGGTCGGAGCAAAAGACTCTCACCACCACCCGGTAGCTGACTGTTCCAACAGAGCTCTGCCAATTCGAATGAATATATTCCAACAGCAGTCTTAATCATACTCCTTATCAATATAATGTGTAGTGTTACAGTGTGTTTGTGTGTCTATGTGACTGTGTGTTCTACAGTACAGACTCCATTTTGTTTCTTCCTTTCTCTGGGGATTAAGTACTGAATTATTTAAGGTCCTCTTCCCAGGACTTATTCTCAGACCTCGTAGAGCGACAGAGCTCAGACATGTGATTCACATAAATCGTCCACACACACACGCACATATTTTGCTCTTATTTATTTTACTCTCGGATATAAAATGGTAGTTTTAAAAAATGATTCCTGACACCCCCTTTTGCATAAAAAATGGATGTTATCAAAAATATCTTTATCTTTTTTATTGAAGTGTATACTAATGCAGTGAATAACACATTACTCCCTAAAACTGAGCAACAAATTACGTGGTCACCCGCAGTGGTGGACAGTCCAAAAGTAAAAGTAAATCATTACTATACTGAGTGTTTTTTGTCTATTTTTTCTTTACTGAACTATTTCCATTTTGGATGACGTTTTTTAGTTTAACTCTGTTACATTTAAAAGTCAGATGTCTTACTTGTTTCTCCACTACATGATATGAAGTCTGTCATTCCTTTTAACTTCTGCATGTATAAAACATATGTAAAAATGAAAGAAGCAAGCAATTAAGCAGACCAATATAGTAGAGTAGAGAGTGTACTTTGTTTTGAATCCAACTTGTTTTGAGCATTGGACTAATTAATGAATAGAGCCTATACTTAGTTGATTAATTTTTTTCTAATATGATATTAATACTTAAGTACATTTGAAGGCTGAAGGTCTTGAAACTGAAGGTCTGAGGGGAGGGTTTCTACTTTTAATTGAGTCCTATTTTATCTTAGGCATCACTACTTAAACTCAAGTACATGGTTTGTGTACTTTGTCCACCACTGTTCACCCCACCACTGGCTGTGCATGCAGAGATCTTGTCAATCCAACTGAAATCATTCCAATCGCAAATTACCACTGAATCGTTTATATGCACATCAAACTGTGATAAAAAATTTTCCATTGATATGTCATATGTAATCATCATGGATTGCCAATTACTGTGACTGTTACTACAGCAATGAGCAGGACACAAGTCCTGTTGGCCTGTAACAAGAACCTAGTGGTGAATAAGTCCAGTCATCATGCTTATGTTTATAATAAATCTGAAACTGTGACAGATTCAGCAAGTCATATTAACATGTTCAAATTAAAAAGGGGATACATATTTATACATTCTTCATTTCAATTTCGCAATTGCGCCGTTATGCAATGGCGAATGCACAATGCTACATTTATACACAGCCTAACAATTATTAAATAGATTCGTTTTTCATATACACCTCTGAATGAGGCTGAAATTTCTATTACATAAAGAGAACATGTAAACGAAGATCTTTAACAGACTGGTGAGCTTAGTATGTCCAACTGTTCAGTTGGAATCTGGAATGGGCAACTTGACATGTTTGGCCTTTACCCTCCCATTCTAGTAGTTGTGATGGGGAGAAACATTTAAGAATTCCTCTACAGGGCATCACTAATTCATTCACAGAACCAATGTAGAGTAGCCAGCATACTAGCATGTTTTTGAAATGTGTCAGGAAACAAGATGGAGACAAGAGGGCAGGCAAATTCAACACAGACAGCAACTAGAGGCAGTGATCTCACATGGCCATGTATGTATGTGACATGGTAAATACTGAAAACGTATGATCTGGCAAACTACGTACTGTAGTAGTACTCAATTTCGACCATTAGAGCTTTAATTTCCATTATATTACTCCATAGTACCCATTTACCCTCTGCCTAATTCTGGCACATTGTTACGATCGACTTGAACATAATGTACACAGTTGATTCCGGTTAATCGGACCACATCGGAACGCTATGGTTTTGGTCCTAATAACCAGCTGGTCCAATTAAATGAACATGCCCTATATTACAAGACGGGACGTGCTATGTAACATGTTATGTTTTATATATATATATAAAACGTTTATTAAACCTTTATTGTGCAATTTACACGTATAGCGAACATACAAACAAGAAATACTGTGGCTTACAAACTTTATTAATTAAAAAATAAATTTGCAAACAAGTTTTTCGAAACGATCTACAACACAATGTATAGATACTCAGCATGAGAAGCATAATACTGTAAAAAACAATGAAGAGATATTACATACTGAACACGATTTTGGTCCGATTAAGCGAAATTTTGGACCAATTTTGGATTACATATATATAATAGGATTTGATTCTGTACTTTAGGATTTGGTCCAAATAAGCGGCTGGTCCCATTAACCGGAATCGACTGTATTCTTATATATTGTACAATATTCTTTCTCAGTTCTTGCATCATTACACATTGCTCTGCAGAGAGAGAACAGACAGTGATTGCTGTCACCAGCTGCACCATTATAACATCTACACTCCCCATTAATAAACAATGCTTTCAAGAATTGTTCATTTAGTCTTAGACCTGATGGTCCAGGGTTCAAATCCCACCTCTGGCAAGCTGCCACAGTTGGGTTCTTAACCCATGATTGCTTATATTGTAAGACTTGAAGTTGCGAGTCGCTCTGGATAAGGGTATCTGCTAAATGCCGTAAATTTAAAATTCAACCATCGGCACGTAATCTTAATAACGTGGTGTGTGCTCAGCTGGTGCACAGCTTCAATGGAAATATCTACAATATGTTTCATTTTTTTCTACTATTGTGGTCACTTAAGGAATACAAGTACTGCCCAGTTTAAGATGGCGATACGTGCCGACAAACACATTGTGAAAATATATCAAATTTCAAGTTAAAGAAGTGTTTGTTGCTGCATTCTGATTTCGTTCTTGTACTCTTGTCCATGGGAAAGTAGATGCGTTACAGTAAGTGTAGTGTTACATGTTTAACGTTTTTGTGTTTTCCTCCATCTAAACAATCAATTAGATACATCTAATACTTGTATCTATAATCCTACACATTGGTTATATTAGTTGCTTACTTGGGATTTTGTATTGTTTTGTTCTTATGTCCGGGTTTATTTCAAATAGTTCAGACTGAGTGGGTGGGAGAGGACCAGCGAGTGAGCAGAAGGTCTCAGGGCAGGGGGGAGGAAATGGGCTTTAGCTCAGTCCAGCTCCCTCCTGAGCATCCAAGTCAACCATCTGATGAGTCTGTGTGACTCCAGTGGTAGTCTGGTGCTTTATAGGGCCTCACAACAGGAACACTTATTGCACAGTACAAATATTCCATGCAACACAGTGCCTATAGCAAATCATCACACCCCCTCAAAATACTTACCCTTTGTCATATTACGCCCTGAAAATGAAAATGGATTAAACAGAGCTTTATTCTAGATGTCTTTTTACTTAGTCAACTTAAAAAAAATCCAAAGAAATACACAGTAATAATCAAATAAAATAATACATTTTCAAAACCCATCCATTCGTTATCTTCTGCTTAATCCACACGGCGTACACCTGACAACTCTGGGTGTAAGGGCAGGAACATTCCTAAACGGGGCGCCAATCCAATGTAGGGTGCACACATACAGTCACTCACTAAGGGCCACTTTAAAAACACCAATTAACCTAACACGCATGTCTTTGGACTGTGGGAAGAAACCAGAGGAAACTGGAGTACCGGGAGTAAACACACGCAGAAACAGGGAGGACATGCAGACTCCACACAGAAAGGGCCCAGGCCGCTCCACCCTGGGATTGAATCTTGGGCCACAACCCGAGACCTTCTTGCTGTGAGGCAGCGTGATCAGCTCATTAGAATTTTGCTCATGAACAACCAATAACCATTCAAATCACATATCAGGTTAATTAATGTCGATCTCAAATCAAATGTAGTCGTTTTGGTTATAAACCAGTTATCGGTTGAGAACGGCACTATAGTGCAAAGTAACACAAAAATTCACCGTGAATGGAGAAATGCTTTCAAAAGGAATCCACGATAGTTACCGTAGTTAAGGAAAGATCCTAGATAGCAGGACACAAAAAGCTGGTGGCTAATGTACTGGGCTATGAACCAGAAGGTCTAGGGTTCAAATCCCACCTCTGCCACAGTTGGGTCCCTGACCCAAAGCCCTTAACCCACAATTGCCACCAATACCTCGCCTACATTCCCTCAAAACTGGTTTGGCAGGAAGGCATTGATTAGTCTTGTAGCTTTGAAGGATAAGTGTCTATAGCTGTTGGCTAGTGTGTGCATTTGACAACATTCTCACAAGCTATACACCAAGACTCTACTGGAAAATGCTATTGTACCTCTGATGCCATGTGGCAAAAGGTTTTATGCTCAGATGAGACCAAGCCTGAACTTTTAAAAATCAAGCACAGCACAACACCAGAAATACCCTCCTGCGAAGCATGGTGGTTACAACATTACGTTGTAGGGGTACATTCTGCTGTGAGGGGAAATGGATATTCCCAAATACATCCAAATTCTTGAAGGAAATAGCTGCACCCCCTTGCTAGACAGCTGAGGATAATCTTGCTTCTTCATCTTCCAGTATGGAAATGGCCCTAAAAACTTAACGTAGTGGAATAAGATGAGGAAGGTGAATCCATTTGCATGGACAAGTCAGGATCATGACCAAAGACAGAAAATCTGTTGATAGCAGAGCAGAGCATTGAAACTCACCATGAAATCTGACTGAACCTGAACAAATCTACCTGTAAGAATGGACAAATATTCCTTGATCTAGGCATGCAAAGCTAGACTGAGTTAAATCCAAAAGAATTAAATGCTGTAATTAAAGTAAGAGACCCCTCTCTGAAGAGTTCAGTCAGGTGCCTGATACCCCCTTACCTTAAATTCTCATTTTGTATTGCTCCAGAATTCGTGCCTTTTTTCTTACTTTAATGTTAGGTATACAAGCGAATAGAGTTAAAAATATCTCAAATTATTTCGTTTTAGCTTTAAGACAATAATGGTAACTATTACATTACTATACACTATTGTATGATGATTATCAGCAAACTTAAAAACTTCGTCTTTTTTGGTTTATTACTGTGGTAAATACAGTAATAATGATAAATAAATTATAACGTTAGAAAATGATGCAATATATTGCACATAGTTCAGTATAGTCTGAGGTTTGATGACGCAAACGAGCTGTGAGCAATAATCTCACTGACATGCGCTGCCATCTAGTGGTAAAATCTCACATTGCTATATGAATATAAATTATATAAATGAATATAAATTATATACTTATATAATTTATATATTTTGTAGGCCTGTGGTAGCCTAGCGGTTAAGGTACTGGACTCTTGACCAGAAGGTCCAGGGTTCAAATCCCACCTCTGCCAAGCTGCCACGGTTGGGTCCTTGAGCAAGACCCTTAACCCACAATTGCTTAAAAAATGCAAGACTGTATTAATTGTAAGTCTGCTAAATGCTGGAAAATGTAAATGAATATAAAGAAATAGGGTCTCGACTGACTAAGGGTCGCACATCCCACAAAAGCTTGATCAGATAGAGATCTGGAGAATTTGGAGGCATTTGTCATGTTCCTCAAATCATTCATGTCAATCATTTTTTACAGTGACATAGGGCACAGTATGCTGTTCAAATAGGCCATGCCATGAAGAGGTCTACTGTCACTGCAACAACGTTTAGGTAGGTTTTGTTTGTGTGTTAATATGGTTTATTTAACATCCATTCAGAGACACAACCATGATTATATCCACACAATAAGTTATCTCAAGACTAGTCATATATTGTGCTCACAAAAATCACGGGATATTTTAAAATTAATATGATGATGATCCCACAAGAACTGCTGGACAATCTGATCCTGTCCTGGGTGACCATACACTTTACTGAACAGTCAATGTGGGGGCACTCTCGTCCAGTTTGACACGTTTCTGTTCACCCCCATGCATTTATCACTTGCTATTTAATCACCAGAATTGAGTTTGCCACCATAACCTCATTAGCGTAATCAAAAAACCCTCTTTGACTCGGGTAAGACATGCAGACTTCTTGCTGTGAGGTGGCAGTGCTACCCTCCGTGCTTCTGTTCCTCCCCCGTTTCGGTAGGTGGTATTGCACAGGTATTGCCAAAGGTTGCATATAATTGCATGTTATTAATTGTCATTAATATTTCACGTTCAATCATGGTATATAATAAATATGGTTAGTAATTAATGCCAAATAGAGTCGAAAATGATCCTTAATTATCGCAATTATTCAAACAATTTAGTTTGGTTCAATTTAGCTTGCACAATATTCTTACTTGTCACATTTTTTAACAAATCACTGTTACCTTGTAGGAGGAAGAAACCATAATGTGTCATTTAGTATTTTCATCACTTTTTATTTTTCTATGAATTTCTTGTATCTGTGGGTGTCTAAAACAGGGGTGTGGAGGATCATCCACAAAAGAGCTGGCGTGGCTACAGGTTCCTATTCCTGCTAAGCAGAAACTACTCCTAATTGCACTTGCAACTCCTGTTTGGCTTCAACAAAAGTTTGCAACCACCCCAACACTGTATGGATTACTTTCCCCAACTCTGATCCACTGAACAATCCTTTGAAAGCGCAAAACTTATACAAAAACATGCAACAATTTGACTTTGAACTTTGTTCTTTTGATTTTAAACAAGCACTGTTAGCTGCTATCCTTGTAGTTAGTACAGATTCATATTGCCTCTCTGCAATATTAACAACACGAAAGGCAACATGAATGCATGGATCCATCCGGTCTTATATCAACAATTAAACACCAAAGCCTAGCTGAGTATTGAACCCAGATCTTTGGCGCTGTGAAGTGCAGATATGACAAATGTAATTAAATCATTATTATGAGAAACAAAAATTGAGAACCCGATCAGTGATCTCAAACCAGTGATTTAACATCTAGGCCACCCAAGGAGGATGGGTCCCTTGTTGAATCTTGTTCCTTCCAAGGTTTCTTCCTTCTCTATTCAGGGAGTTTTTCCTCACCACTATCGCCCTAGGTTTGCTCAATTTGGGATTGGTCGTTTAAGATACTATAATATTGGAAAGCTGCTTTGAGACAATGCTCCATCATTATAGAAATACATTTTGAATTAAACTGAACTAACATGGGGAATAGGGAGTAACTTAAAGTACAGTAATGAGTACAGTAGCCCCCTTTTTATGCGACCAATATGTTCCAAGTTCCCTCTTGTAATATCACACTCCAAATATATATATTTTCCTAAATGTAAAATAACCTATAACCTATAACATATACATATAAATAAAGTAAATAACACTCTAGTAACAAATAATTAAGCAAAATACACTGCAGTACATAATAAAGATAAATTGAGATGCCGATAGATTTACCGACACTAAAGAAATAGAACAGATTTGGCACCCAATTTAAAATATTATTTGGTAAATACACTGCTCACAGAAATTGGGGGATATTTCAAAAAGAATATGATGATAATCCCACAAGAACTGCTGGAAATTCTGATCCTGTCCATGCCCCATCCCTGTTAGTGTGCTTTAGCAGTCTTGGGTGACCACACACTCTACTGAACATTTTATGTGGGGTGCTCTCGTACAGTTTCACATGTTTCTGTTCACCCCCATGAATATGTCACTAGCTACTCAATCGTGATAAATGCACCTCATTTGTGTAATCATACAACTTATCTTTTCATTTGCTTTACGTTAATTATCTTGTTTAATGAAATGAAACCAAATGCTTATTTTTATTGGTTTCATATTCATTTTGAAATTTCCCCTATTTTTTGTCAGTTCACGTAGATCCAAGCATTTCGAGAAACTGCCAATCTACTGGGAATTTTACACACAGCCAACTCTGGGACTACAGAGAAAAGAGAGAATATCCAGTGAGTGGCAGTTTGAAAACTGCAGTGTTGATATCAGAGGTCACAGAGGTGGGCAGGACGGGGGCTCGATGGGTAGCACCACTGCCTCACAACAAGAAGGTCCTGGGTTCAATCCCAGGGCGGAGCAGCCTGGGTCCTTTCTGTGTGGAGTCTGCATCCTCCCCATGTCTGTGTGAGTTTACTCCAGGTACTCCAGTTTCCTCCCACAATCCAAAGACATGTGTGGTAGGTTAATTAGTGTCTCTAAATTGTCATTGACTTGTGTAACTGGAAACAGCTGCATGCCGGTCCCAAGCCCGGATAAATGGGCAGGGAGGAGAAGCAATGGCAAACTACTCCAATATCCTGCCGAAATACTTCATGGATCACATGGATGAAAGACAGAAATGTGTGGAGATCGATGATTCATCATGTGACCGAGACGAGTACGGTTAATCCAAACCAATAATCAAGGTAGGTAGGCAGATAAGCATCTCTGTATGCGCATCACAACTAACCTTATAGCAGATGGGCTACCATCAAGATCAATCCATGGGTCTGCTAAGAACAGGCACCTGAAAACTGGTTTCTTGAACATGACAATTCAGTTCAAATGCTCTCCACAGTCACCAGATCACAATCCAACAGAGACGTTTTGGAATGTGGTGGAACGGGAGATTCACATCTTATCTGCAGCAACTGTGTGATGCTAACGTGTCAATATGGACCAAAATCTCTGAAGAATTTTCCCAGCATCTTGGTGAATCTATGCCACAAAGAATTATGGCGGTTCTGAGGCCAAAGTGGGTACAACTCGATACTAGCATGATGTACTTAATGAAGTGGCTATTGAATTTATTTTTAAAACAGATCATTCTTTGCAAAGGTCAACTTTCCCTTATGAAAATGTCATGACAAGTTATTTGACCAGGGTTGCCCATAATTTGGCATTGCCAGCTGGCCACACTGAGTCATGGAGAAGTGGTGTCCTGTGAGAAATACAACAACAGCTTGTGTAACGTGGGCTTCTGAATCGTGAGGGTTATGAATCAACCCATGCTCAAAAAACTCACCATCTCTTTAAAGGCGTTCTCGAGAGCACCGATCACCAGGCTTTCGTGATGGATCTTCTTCTCGACGAAGAAGCGTGGTGACGAGGTGCAGGACGAGTTGCGGAGCGAGGACGCCCGAGCGAGGGCTCGGGGTGTGCAGGGTGTGCTGTTGTGGTTCAGCTCGCTCCCTAGCACGGTGGGCGGAAGAGACGCCAGGTTACGCACGACCTCCACAACTTCCTGCAGCTGGTTCTTGATGTGCCGATGGAGCAGTTTAGAGGCCATGACTGCTGCACCTGCTCCAGCATGGCCATCAAACAGAGCCCAGTAATGGAAGACCAGCTCCTCAGACTCCTTGAGAACACGAATAGAGAGAGAGAGAGAGATAGTGAGTGAGAGAGAGAGAGAGAGAGAGAGAGAGAGAAAATGGAGATATTATAATGTATATTTACTAATTCTGATGTGATCAGGTGGTGCGGCAGTCTGAGGGTTTACAATACATTTATACACGACCATGTTTACGTAAGCATGAACATATTTTTGACATTTTACAGAATGAGTTGGTGGTCTGGCTCAAGAAAATCTCTTCCAGCAAATGGTCTGAAGAAGAAGCTTCAGTAAGAGGATTAGCATCCACACCCACCCCCACAACCAAGCAATAGAAAATCAATTCACATATGAGCTTCTAACACATTTGAGCCTTTTAGAATCTTCCTAAAAGTATGCTTACAAAAAACAGGGGATATTTTAAAATGTATATGAAGTCACTAAAAAAGAAGCATTTGATTTTATTTCATTAAACAAGATCATCAGAAAAGCAAATGAAAAGTTGTTCGAATTACGCAAATGAAATGCAAACTGGATAAGGGTGATTGAGTAGCAAGTGATATATTCATGGGGGTGAACGGAAGCATGTTAAACTGGACGAGAGTGCCCCACACTAACTGTTCAGTAGAGTGTATGGTCACCCAAGACTGCTAAAACACACTGACAGTGATGGGGCATGGACAGGATCAGAATTTCCAGCAGTTCTTGTGGGATCCTCTTCATATTCTTTTTGAAAAATCCCCTCATTTTTGTGAGCAAAAATTAGATGATAAAAAAAGTAGATAACGAGAACCCAGTCACACTAACGAGACAAAAATATTATATCTGGTAATTTATTTATTGGGGAAAATGATTCCTGTGGTGATTCATGTGATATATGTTTTCAACCAATGTGATGATGATCAGGTGTGAGTGGGCACACTTTTGCATTTATAAGAACAGCGAGGACAGTTTATAATAATTAAGTAATAAATAATTAAGTCTAATCTTCTCAACATATGTTTGTGGAAATGCATCTTTCCACAAACAAAGGAGAATATCTCCAGGCAACTGAAAGAGAGTTGCTGAAGCTCATCGTCCTTCTAAGCAACTAAAGACCTCTGTCATATTGGCTAACGTTACTGTTCATAAGTCCACCATCAGGAGAACACGTTGAACAAGAGAGAACAACATTGGAGTGCATGGCAGGGTTGCAAGCAAAAAAAAAAAAAGCCACTTCTACTGTTATGGTTCCTACCTCGTGCCCTGGCGCGATCCGCGATTCTGGCCGATTGCCGTTACAGAGCAATCAGTGACACCGATGACACCGTTTATATTCTGTGCTTTATTGACAACGTGATATCGAACACCTGGGGTCTCTACTATATAGGTACGAGCCACAGCGTTATTCATTGCCGCATCGTCACAAAGCGTACGGTCTCTTGCTTGCGTCTCTTAATGCGCCATAGCGAGCGCTTAAACTGTAGCACGTCGGCTTCGTTTGGTAATTGGTTGCCTGGCTGATGCACGTCGCGACTTATGGCCACTGAATATAGACGGTGACATCCCGGGGTGTATAGTGCCAGCGTATGTGTATGGGGGGAAACCCCTGAGGTATCTAGCGCATTAGGGATAGATTCAGGGTTTCCTTTCCCATCCTCACTCGGCTCCTATCGAGCCTCACTCCAGTACTCCAATTGAGACACGGTCCCAGCTTAACTTCCTCTTGCGCTTGACGCATGCCCAAGCTTGCACTCGCCCCCCCGGAGCTTTATTTCAACAAATTAAGGTTGGCCAGACCTTGACCCAAAGCACACGAGTAATTCTACCAAGGAAAAGTGGCCAAGTCATATTCCTGAATGTAATCTAGTAGGAGAGTTGTGGAAGGACCTGAAGCAAGAAGTTCATGTGAGGAAACCTACCAAAGTCCCAGAGATGAAGCTGTTTAGTATGGAACAAGGAGGAAAAAAAATCCCCTAAGCTGATCAGCAGGACTGATTAACATGTAGTTACAGTTTTTGCTGAACAAGAGGGTCACACAGGAAACTGAAAGCAAAGCTTCGCATACTTGAGCCACTCACAGATACAGTGTGCCATATACATCACGTCATGTATAATATTTTTAATGGGTTCCATTTACTTTTAGTATGTGTAAAAATCTATCAGTGCATTAGGTCATATTTCTGCAGAAATGTAGCACATTCTAAAGGGTTCACAAACTTTCATGCACCACTACACTGCTTTGTCCTACTACTGCATCACTGAACGAACTAGACAGAGCTTTAGGAATGTTCTAAAATATGAGCTGGGTTTGAATTTGCAATATTCTATCGCAAATGCATTAACTAGCCCCACCCACAAAGATAATAATAATAATATTAATAATATTAATAATAATAATAATAATAATAATAATAATAATTTTTATTTATATAGTGCCTTTCTAGTACCCAAGGACATTTTACAAGCCATTTAACACCATGAAATAAAAAAACAAACAAACAAACAAAAAAAACCACCTCTATGGGAGGGTGGAAGGAGGGAAGCACTGACAGAAGTACTGAGAGAAAAGATGGGTTTTAAGCTGAGTCTTGAAGGAAGAGTATGACGTGCAGAGTCGGAGAGGCTGAGGAAGGGCATTCCACAGTTCTGGTGCCATTACACTAAATGATCTGCCACTGGCAGTGACCAATTTGTATTTTGGTGTCTCTAGGAGACCAGTGTCAGAAGACCTGAGTGTTGGGCTTGGGTTATAATAATGCAAAAGTTGTGATAAATGACCAGGGGCCAGACTATTAAGGGATTTGTAAGACAGGAGCAAGATTTTAAACTGCATTCGCAGGGGATGGGTAACCAGTGAAGATGAAGGATTGGTGTAATATGAGCTGATTTTGTAGCGTGCGTGAGGAGCCGCGCAGCTGAGTTTTGAAAATTTTGGAGAGACTCTATGGTTTTGTTAGGGAGGTCAATGAAAAGAGCGCCGCAATAATCCAACCTAGATCAAATGAAAGCATGAAACAGAATTTCAGAATCTTTGTTTGACAGCATGGGAGCGCAGGCGAGTGATGCTCCGTAAATGAAAAAAATGATAAGATCTGAACAGATTATTCTATTAGTCAATAATTAGTGACACAAACAGAATGATAAAACTGTATTAACCATTAACCACTGTGGACTCTGGACTAGCTACAGGATCCACTTTGGCTTATTATGTACCGCTCTATTTAGATCCTGTAGTTTTTGACACACAAATTTTGGAAGTGTTAAAAATAATGAATGGGGACCTCAGTGTGATGGTAACCAGGGATATCCCAGACCAACTAGACCTCAAAAATAAGTAATGCTGACTAGGCAGCAAAGGGTGTTGGAAGTGTAAACTGGTCTGAGATGACAGTATAATGGACGAATGGTGCTATAAGTCCGAAAGCACAGCTACAGCACAAGCCAAATAACTATGGTGTAGAGGAAGCCATCACTTTGCTCTCAAATACTATCACAGATCAAACAGACCACACCAGAAGCGCTCCAGGAAGTGGTTAAGCAGGTTAAAGACAAAGCACTGCTCTCAAACACCACATAATGCTCAGAGATAAAAAACAAAACAGAGAGCGCTCAGAAAAAAACAACAACAAAAATGCAACTATGTAAACAGCTGTCAGGTGCTGACTAAAGAGGGAGCCGGCTTACATGCTACTCATTATTTGGCAAAACTTATTCAGTTGTCAAAACTCTGGTGAGACGGTATGCCCCCTGCACCATTCAAGAAACTCTGCGGTTATAGTGCAAGAGGAAGCCAATAAAGCTACAGTTGTGCAGTTTAGATGTTACACTTCTTTAAAGGCGCCATCAGCATCTCAAGACTAGTCTGCCTTTGGTCTGTGGGAGGACATACAGACTCCACACAGAAAGGACTCAGGCCGCTCCGCCCTGGGATTGAACCCAGGACCTTCTTCTGTAAGGCAGTGGTGCTACCCACCGTGCTGCCCTAGGGGGAAATAAGTAAACATACAATTTGGCAAATACAGATGATTCTGGAAGGTTTATGTAGGGTTTCAGAAAGTAACTGACTTAACTGAGTGACTGAAATTTGCTCAAACGGTGCCAGATACTCAGCACCTCACAGCAATGTAGCAGTTCTGTATGCTGTCAATACAACAAGAAACATGCATCTGCACCACCTGTGGCTTTTACATCCTGTAAAGAGTCGAGCACTATTATATAGCACTATTTACAATGGGCCATTGTCTCAAAAAGCTGTACAATATAGTATATTAAAAGGCCAATCCCAGATTAAGCAAGCCTTGGGTGACAAAGGCAAAGTAAAACTTGGGAGGAGGACCAAGACTCAAAAAGGGACCCATCCTCCTTGGGTGGCCTAGATGTTAACTGAAATAGTTAAGTTTGTATTAATAGCCAAATTAAGTAAATAATAACAATGAAATTATTTCACGTACAAGATTTGAGATTTTGAGTCTTCAATATAGAGTGTATTAGAGTATATATAGTGTATATAGAGTGCTGGATATCAAGTAGAATAGTATAGAATAGATTTATAGTCGCTGAGAAAAGTGTTATAAACAAATAGGGAGGCATTTCAGAATAGCCACATTATTAAGGCTTCAACTTTTTACTTAATGATGAGTGCTACATCCTCTTCTCAAAACAGTGAGATAACTGACAACACACTGATATGGTATTTCGACGTATTACAGTTAAGCATTAATTCACTCCATCACTAAAATGACTAAATATACAATTGCATTGAAATTTAAAACGGATGTCCATTAATTTAATTTCAGCGACGCTTAGCCTGTTTGTTCTATGCACCATTCGACGTGGGCCAGATCGTGGGGGGACTCATCACGACTTATATGGGTCAAGAGTACGTGTGGGTGCTGCAGCCTAATGCAAACGGGTCCGCACAACAAGCTGAAGATGAATCATATGACTCTAAGAAATAGACGTTATACAACAAGGATGCAGTTTAGATCATGGTTTTTAAAATAGGGGAAGCGCATGCGATTTTCTTTAGTTTACTGGTTCGCCACACTTCTTGTAACACTCCAACTGAGCTGCAGTTAGTTGTATTCCCTAATACACAGTTATATGACATACTAAAAGGCACAGGACAGATTTATTTATTTGCATTTACGTTGTTTAGCAGACGTCCTTCTCAAGAGCGAATTACACTTACACTACAGTCTTACATTCCAAGCAATTGAGGGTGAAGGGCCTTGACCCAACTGTGGTAGCTTGGCAGAGGTGGGATTTGAGCCCTATACCTTCTGGTCCATAGTCCATTACCTTAAACGCTAGGCCACCACAGTCCCAAAATTAACATTTATGTCATTTAGCAGACACCCTTATCCAGAGTGACTTACAATTAACACAGTCTTACAATATAAAGCAATTGTGCGTTAAGGGTCTTTCTCAGAGACCCAACTGTGGCAGAGGTGGAATTTGAAGTACCTTAACCACTAGACCACCACCGTCCCACTAGAACAAGGGGAAATGACATATATGAATACCCCAGCAAGTAATGGGTAAAAGGCGTAATATTTTAGGCTATGACCGAAACATGGCTGCCATTCCAAGTTTTTCCAATTGGAAGGTGTGTATGTGGCATATCAAAGAATATCAAAATTGTTTCCAAAACCGATTGCTGCAATCAGATTTGCATTATCTCTCGTGCTTCAAAAGTTACCAACACAGAAATGTTTAGACTTGTTGTTTATTATATGTAACTGAAGATGGAATTGATGATTCTGATGTCTGGGGAACGCAGCTGCCGTATCATAGCCACAGACTTCAATAACCGACACCTAGAAAGATCCACCAATTTCACACAGCACTGTAACCAAATGTCATAACCAAATTCTAAGAAACTGGTCCTGTGGACAACAATCCACGCAGTGTTTGTCCAACCAACGAAAAAAAACTCCACGATGGTTTTGGCAGCTTTTGTGAAAAGTCCACGCAGCACGCGACGCGCCCTGTGACTTTTGACTCACCCTGTTATTACCATGTAAACTGCAAATATTTTAAAGAAACTAAGTCCTACTCAATACAGATTTACTGAGTTTGAGAAATCAGTCACGTACAACAATCTAGTTCTACTGATTGACAGCTAGTTACGAGTTCCTCACCTTTATCCCACATAGGGAGCCAAATGTCCAGATGTAGTAATCAAAACATGCGCTCTTCAATAAATCGTAGTGTTCTTTTGGAACATCTGCTCCACTGCTAGTGATGTTTGTGTCTGGGCATGGTTCAATACGAAGCTCTAAATAAGTACTATAAATGGTAATATTTTGTCTTATTCTAAAAGTGAGTACACAAACAACCTCCAGACACGCACATGCAATCACCGAGAAGTGTCTATAAGGAAACCGGAACAACAGGAGTAAACCCATGTGGATATGGGAAGGACATGCAGCCTAAACACTGAAAGCACCCAGACCACTCCACCTGGGATCGAACCCAGGACCTTCACGCTGTGAGGTGACAGTTCTACCCACAGTGCCCCATATATTTCATTCATTTGCTTATTTATACCCACAGTGGTATTGGGTAGAATGTTTGGACTGAGATTTGAGCATTTGATCTCCTTTTTCAAACTCCTCTCTTGATCCTAGTATCATCAGGAGTGTCAGTGGTTAGTCTTCTTCTATTTCTCGTACATATTATTTCTTTTTGTCAAATGTACATAATGTTACTACCACAAAAAATGCAGAATGAGAGAGTGCAGCACTCACCAAGCTCTCTGGCACTACATGACCCTCTCCGATGGGCAGTGAAGATCTCCTTTTAGCTGACTTGCTGGGTGTTGGGGATTCTCCTTGCCGCTTCCTCACCACCACCACCTCACAGCAGGCCTGGTCCTCATTCACAGCACTCTTGCCTGCATTTATTACCCTATCAAAAGGCATAAAAAGTGCAATAAAATACCTATGCTAAGCATATATAATAACTGTGAACTGGAAGGCCAAACAGATATACAGTGCAAAAGTTTTAGGCCATGATTAGACTGGATATACCATTGTTTATGCATATACCATTATTTCTCACTCACTTTATTAGTATACAACCCGAAAGCACAGGAATATTGGAGTATTAGAAAACCAGAAAACAATCGGAAGAAAAAAAACCCCCACAAAAACATATTTATTGGTTACATTATTAAGTGTGACCTAACCTTACACTTAAGCAATAGCAGCATCCAAGTTGACCCTTCTACACTCCGAAGTTTGATTAGGAATGGTCTTGTTGGAAGGGTGGAAGTCAAGAAAAGACATTTTGAAAGGGGCGCAGCATGAAAAGGCTGAAATGTGCTAAAGCTCACAAAGATCAGTGGAAAAGAGTATGATGTGACAAAACCAAAATATAATTTTTTGGGTTTAATCGAGAATGTAGTCCATACAACACATCTAAAGTTGGCCTTTTGTAAGGTACTGTAGGTAACTATGTATATTTGTATATTTAAGCAACTTGGAAGCCATCCAACTAAATTGTAGTCATGCAGAATCAGTATGCACGGTTCAGCATTGCGCATGTTCTTCAACACGAGGCTGGAAATTGATTACAAATCCGGGTGGGACCCACAGCTTGGCCAGGAGCTACACATACACGTGAATGAGGAAGATAATGTGGGATGAGGGTACATCTAACTGCCACTGTATGGAGAAAATGCAGACCTAGTATTTATTTATATCCTACTATTGAGTATACATAAATAAAATAAAATGAATAAAAATAAAATAATATAAAGAAACAGGTAGTTTGGCATACATGACCATTTTCTTCTATTAGAGCAGGCAGCACTCCATGTGGAACTCCATATGAGGAAGTTTGTCATAATGAGATCTAAACTGGAAATCAGGTTAGAACAAGAACTGAAAACATGACTCAGGGGCTTATTTTAATGAAGCATTGTTTTTTTTTAACCAGGTCTGCCCAGTTGCAGTTTGTCCAACAGGAAGTGTGATTCATGGCTCTAGGCATTTGTCATTACCTACCAAGATCTAAAAAGCGTTACGCAGAAAAACACATGTCATGGGAATAATGAAAGTTTTTTTTTTAATGCAATACGTGCAACCCTAAAACAAATAACAAACTTATTTAAAAAAAAATCAGTAATTAAGCAAACCCCTACAGACTAAATTGTTGCTGAGGTTTAGTACTTGTAGAAAATGATGCTATTTTAAAATTAAATCCATTTTCTTCCAAGAAATAGGTTTACACCATTTGACGACTGCAGTTTGACAGGAGCACCTGAGCAGCTTAATCAGGTATTCTGACCTTTCATATACTGTATTATTGTACAGCATCATGGTAACAGGCAGCAGTGGAAGTTGTTTGTATATTTGAGGAAGACGTGATCAGAACTACATGTAAAGATCTTTTGAGGAGTACAATCCTGACCCACATGCCCAAATGAGCAAACCTATGGTGACAGTGGCAAGGAAAACCTCCTTAAAGGTGATGAGGAGACCAAGACCCAAAACAGGACCAAACCTCCTTGGGAAGACGTACTGTAGATATGTTATATCATGTATAAAATACATGTATAAAACATAATATAGACTATAATAATTAAAAACAATACAATATTGTTGGGAATATAATGAAATGGAGAATATAAAACTTTATAATATAAGCCAATAGCATATACAGTATAACAAATAAATCAAATGATCAAATATTTATGGAAACTGAAGTGTGACAGGGTTGTTTAGTGGGTTGTGTAGTGGGTTGCCATTGGCCCCAGTTCAATCCCTGGCCTTTGTGGAGCTTGCATGCTTTTCTTTTTCCAAGATTTTTGCAGGATTTCTTCCTTATAACATTTAAAGAGTTTTTCCTTTCCGCTGTCACTCTAGACTTTCCCAGTTGGATTCTAACTATTTGCAAAGCTGTTTTGAGATAATACTCCGTTGTAAAAAGCATTAGGCTACGTAAATGCATTACGTAGCCCTGAGGGAGCCAGGGCTGAGGGATCATACCACAGGGCTGCAACAGCAACTCCTTCCAAGACCTAAGATATGAACACTCATAGTGTCCAGGGTGTCCCTTGTAACCATGTGGTATGGAATAGCCAGAATAAACATGGCAACAGCACCATGCCAAGAGGAGAAAAATCACTCAACTCCTATTTTCACTCTCAACTGGAAGAGAAAGGAGAAATGAGAATGTGAGTGCTTTCAGTTTTCTCCTGAAAAAGAAATTGTTGAATTTGTTGCTCAGCAGAGATTAGTAAACTGAAAAAAGGCAAGACATCAGTGTTGGAGCGTTCACTTTGACCTCTCACACAGAGTTCATCGTGAATTGCCACTACAGGACTTACAGGGTTAGAAGATCATCCTGAACTGAAGAAAATAAACTTTGATTTTCTGAATTTCGAAAGGGTTTAATATTTTCCCAAATTGTCAACAAGAAATAAAAGTATTACTTAACATTATAAAATGACAAATTCTATCACTAACAGGACAGTAATCTGTTTTTACTACATACAACATTCCAGAAAATGTAATCGGGTTGTTAAATGGTGCAAACCTGTAGGCTCATACCCTGTTAGGCTCAACAGTCAGAAAGTAAGATTTGGGTCACTGACATGACAGCGGATGTTAAGGTGACATTCATGACATGATGAATGTCAGTGCCACTTTTGGCTTGAAGATTTATTGCCAATCTATGGTAGGAACCCTCTACTGCCTACTGCTATAGTACCTCTGCCATATACAGTGGGTATGAAAAGTATTCAGACCCCTTTACATTTTTCACTCCTTGTTTCATTGCAGCCATTTGCTAAAATAAAAAATATATATTTTATTTCTCATTGATGTACACTCAGCATCCCATCGTGACAGAAAAAAACCCAGAAACATAGATTTTTGCACATTTATTAAAAAAGAAAAACTGAAATTTCACATAAATATTCAGACCCTTTGCTGTGACACTCATATTTAACTCACACGCTTTCAATTTCTTCTTATTCTTCTTGAGATGGTTCTACTCCAGCACTGGAGTCCACCTGTGTTTAATTGAACTGATTGGAGTTGATTAGGAAAGGCACACATCTGTCTATAGAAGACCTCACAGCTCACAGTGCATGTCAATGCAAACAAGAATCATGAAGTCAAAGGAACTGCACAAGGAGCTCAGAGACAGAATTGTGGCAAGGCACAGATCTGGCCAAGGTTACAAAAAAATCTGCACGACTCAAAGCTCCTAAGAGCACAGTGGCCTCCATAATTCTTAAATGGAGGACGTGTGGGATGACCAGAACTCTTCTAGACCTGTCTGTCCAGCCAAACTGAGCAATCTTGGGAGAAGAGTCTTGGTGAAAGAGGTAAAGAAAACCCCAAAGATCTCTGTGATTGAGCTCCAGAGATGCAGTAGGGAGATGGGAGAAAGTTCCACAAAGTTAACTATTACTGCAGCCGTCCACCAGTTGGGGCTTTATAGCAGAGTGGCCCGACGGAAACCTCTCCTTAGGTGCGAGACATTTGAAAGTCTGCATAGAGTTTGCCAAAAAAAAGAAACCACATGAAAGACTCCCAGACTAATAAATACGATTCCCTGGTCTGATGAGAGGAAGATTGAACATTTTAGTGTTAATTCTAAGCAGTAAGTGTGGAAACCAGGCCCTGCTCACGACCTGCCCTATACAATCCCAACAGTGAAACATGGTGGTGGCAGCATCATGCTATGAGGGCGTTTTTCAGCTGCAGGGACAGGGCGACTGGCTGCAAATGAAGGAAAGATGAATGTGGACAAGTACAGACATATCCTGGAAGAAAACCTTAGACTGGGTCGAAGGTTCACCTTCCAACAAGACAATGACCCTAATCACACAACTAAAATAACAAAGCAGTGGCTGCGGAACAACTGTGACCGTTCTTGACTGGCCCAGCCAGAGCCCTGACCTAAACCCAAGTGAGCATCTCTGGTGTGACCTGAAAATGACCGTCCAACCTGACGTAACTGGAGAAGATCTGAAAGGAAGAATGGCAGAGAATCCCCAAATCAAGGTGTGAAAACTAGTTGCATCATTCCCAAGAAGACTCATGGCTGTACTAGCTGAAAAGGCTGCTTCTACTAAATACTGAGCAAATGGTCTGAATAGGGTCTAAAGGGTCTAAAATTGAATACTTTCCATACCCACTGTAGGTGTAAGCACCTGCCCAGGGTGTGCCACTGCCTTCACCCAAACCCCAGTCGTATAGATCCTTCAGAAAGATGCACATTATCCATTGCTATGCTCAAATCCCTTTCCAACCTATGGAAATGGGTTTATTAGGACCAGCACATTCCACTGGCATGGCTAATACAGTATCATTATAATTACTGATGGCCCTTTTAAAAATGTCAGTGACTGTGCAATGGGTAACCCAGTAGCAATTTGTTTGGTGATCTGGGATCCAGTCAAGTAGATGCCTACAGTATCAATATAAAGAGCATAAAAAAACAAAAAGGAACACATGTCAATGCCCATTTCCATTTACTAATTTAAAAGATGTTCTTATCCAAAGCGACTTATAGTCCAAACAATTGCTGCTCAAGGATCCAAAGGTGGTAGCTTGGCAGAGGTAGAATTTGAACCCTGGTCCTTCCGTTTAACAGCCCAAGTAGTAGCCACTACAGTCCCAGAACAGTCCCAGTAAATGAAAGCACATAGCTGAAACATTCACCAACCCAGATGGAGGTCCAAATGAAAGGTAACCCATGGACAACTGGTACAGATGTGTTAATTGGGTTTTGAAACATGTTTATGCCAGCGCTTGGTTGAGGACAGTATGCCAGTCCATGATTAGTAACCCTAACGCACAGGTCTCGGACAGGGCAGTGTATGTGCAGGTGGCACGTTGATTGGTTTCTCAGCATCATAATGCTCATGCTGGGTTAAGGACTGAGCAACAACCTACAGTCTTAGCCTCGTCTACGTGTAAAGGGACTATTTTAGGACCGCTGTCACAGTATGAATCTGTGAAGAGAATCACGTTAAAGACAGGATGGTACTGAAGATCCACGGTGGTTTAAATGCGTTATGGAGACTCACTCTGCGTATCCGGTAGCCCACGACAGTCTCTTGGTCTCTTTGAGGATAAGGATGGGTCTGGCAGCATGATCTGCAGAACACTCCACTTCGTCCGCGGACAGGGACAGAAACACGGGTCTCGTGTAAGGGAACCTGAGGGGTAAATCTGCGATGTTGCCCCTCTCCCCGCTGCCGCTCGAGCCGGACACAAAGCCTCCCACCAAACCCACTACAGCCGATTTGACCCGGGTCAGCATGGTCTTCGCTTATTACCCGAGCTCCGGCGCAGCGCTGCCGCAGGAATAATTACTGAAACTACACCATAAACCTTACCATTACCGCAACACCGGATTTAAATCTCCATTCAGCGCGACCGTCACAGTAAACACGGAACTGCAGTCCAGATTATCCGTCATGTGATTGAGATGAACGGATTAGCGCTACGTTCCAAATAACACCTGACTCCCTACACCATGCAAACTGCAAAGTGTCTTATCGGCTTTCACTCCTCTCTAGGACATATCACTTAAACATGATGCTATTGCGCGGAGCTGTGTAATTTCATGAAGACAATTATCACGTCGTATTGTGCTATAGGTTTTGATTAGAAACGACAAAATAGTGCACTAAATAGTAAACAGAGCGCGGTTTGGAAGACGAGGCGGTTTGCATCGTTACCACGCGTTTGGTTTCAAACCACGCCCACTATTTAATCTGCCACTGTGATGTTTTTTCTTTGGGTTATGCGTCTATTGCTGATTTGTGCTTTATGTTTTTATGTAGGTCTTTGGTGGCTCAGTTTTTAAGGCATTGGTGGACTAGATGGTCCAGGGTTCAAAACCCATCTCTGCCAAGATGGCACTATTGGGTGCTTGAGCAAGACAAACCTGGTGCACATTGGAGCTGTGAGGTGACCATGTTATCTGCTGCATCACCATGCCACCCTAATGCGAATGTAATGAATGTTTCTCTCCTGCTTCACTTAAGTCAGAATTGGCATTTGCTGTTGTTTTTTTTGGAACACATACGTACCTGAGGAACATCTTTACAGTTCCTGGAAGTTGAGCCCCTCTTTGATACTCGGCACTCTTAGAATAACATGTATTGGGGACTTTATTATCTTACTGACTTAAAGGTAGGGTCTTTTCCCAGCACATAGGAACCCTGGGTTATGTAAGTATGTGGTGATTGGTCCAAACATAAGAGTAAAGCGACTGGTTCAGAAAAAGTGACACAAGGGTCCAGATGCAAACACATTTGAAGAGCTCAAACACAGTTTAAATTGACAGGTGCACTACTAGCTATATAAACAACATACCTTCATGACTAGAATGAAAAATAAATCAATAAACAAAAACAAACAAACAAATAAAGCCAAATGGCCTGACAGTGAAGACCACGCTTTACTATTTTCTGTGCAATTAAGTGACTTTGGCTTAGTCTATTTGTCTAAGTCGTGGTGCAAATGCAAACCAAAAAAAGAACCATGGCAAAATTTTCTGCTCCACAGGAATAGTTCCTTTTAAATGAGTCCCTAGAACTGCTAGCGTGAAAATGCTTTTTAGGTTATTTAATCAAAGACTATATAATAGGAAGTTAAACGGTGGAAAGTTAATTCATTCATTTTTTTCATATCTGATTAATGCCATTCAGAGATGGAACGTCGAACCAACAAGAAACAGGCTGCTAATCCATCACTAGGCAATGCACACACACCTTAACATTATCTAGTGATAGGATCAATTAATGCATCACCCCAGAACAAGCTTAGTAAGCTAAAGCTAATATGTTAATAAATTTTCCCCACAAGTTAAAAAATGTCAGATCTTCACATCCTTTTGATCTTTACATTGATATAAACACAATATACACACAGTACTGGGGGATTTATTCAAACAGGAAAACAGTATTTAGATATAGAATGTTCAGTCTAAATAGGTGCTAATCAGAATACCTTTGCATTCTTAAAATAATTTGTTCGGCTTAAAGGTTGTTTGCATTATTTGCTATGAAGTGTAAAAACATCACTAATTTGCCCTAAACCCCATCATCCTGCTTTTGACTGACCTTGAGTTTAGGAAATCAGAACTCATGATTGCGTCATTAGTGACCTCAATGCGTCCAAAGTGCAAAGTGGAAAAATGTCACTGCTTGTTTGTTTTGTGCTCTCCAAGCTCAGAAATGTTTTCTAGTTTCTACATTGATTTTTAATTAACAGGTTCAGTTTGAAAAGACTTGTACGACCCTATTTGTATATACAGTAGGATGTTTTATCTGAAGAAAACACTTCAGAAAATGTATTTCCAAATAGAAAAATTGTATAGTACCTTTCCAATACCTTTCTACAAGCACTAGTGGATTTGTTGAAATGTTACAATTGAGTTGAGCAGTTGAAACTTAGGCTTTGGCCGAGCTCGGAAAAAAACAGCAAAAACAGCTCGGAAGAGCCATGCTACAAACTGATATACTGCAGTTGCATTATCCACTGTAGCTTTCTGTTTTTTCTATCTATTAAAAAACACCCCTAACCCAACAACTACAGGTACTTGAAGACCAAAGGAGATAGAGGTCTGTGGACTTCCATTCATGGTCACTTGACCAAAACCCAATCAAGCAATTATAGATATACAGGATCACAGAAAACCCAAAGCATTCCATAACATCACAATACACCATTTTGGTTAATTTGATTTATTTGATTATTTAATGTTTAATAAGCAGCTATTCATGACAAGGCCAAAGTTAAATGTTTAGCAGTCAGACATATTCACACTGGGGAAATTTGATGTCAATCAATCTAAACCCATGGTTTTAGGAATATATCAGGACACCTAAGTACCTGGAGAAATCCCACAAGGACATGGGGAGGACATTCACAGTCCACATTGGCACTGGATTGGGACTGAATCATTGACCTATCGAGCTGTGCAACCTTAACATAGATCAACAGATGTGTGGAGTCCCTGTCAGCTCAAGTACCTGCTCTCGTTAAAGTTAGTTAAAAACGGAACACACGAAATATTCATACTTTCAAAACTTGATTGAAAGTAGTTTGAAAACCTGGCATGCAGATTATATGATTTGTAATAAAAACATCGTATTACATTGCAAAAAGAAACGCATTTTCAAAAATATGTAGGGTCAGTGGGTGCAGGGACATGTTTATATATCATTGTGGGGCCAAGTCCCTGCAAGCATAGAAAGATCTGATATTTTTAAGGAGAAACAGCAACATTTATTGGGAAAAAAATGAGTCAAAAGATTTCCATTACGTTACTGAGGTTAGAGTAAGCATTAATCACCTACAGTAATAATCCTGTCAATGGAAAGTCACCACCAGGATAGTGTGATAAACTCTGTGTGCGTGCGTGCGTGTGTGTGTGTGTGTGTGTGTGTGTGTGCGTGTGTGTGTGTGTGTGTGTGTGTGTGTGTGTGTTTGTGTGTGTGTGTGTGTGTG
>JAUZST010047298.1:0-25488 GCA_034779995.1 Parotocinclus haroldoi | reverse complement strand
GCTCGGTGGGGTAGAAGGTCCTGGGTTCGATCCCCGGGTGGATTTCTGTGTGGAGTCTGCATGTTGTCCACCCCCCCCCCACACACACACACACCACCCCCCAACCAGTGTCTGCGTGGGTTTACCCTGGGTACACCAGTTTCCTCCCGCGGTCCAAAGGCATGAGTGTTGGGTTGACTGGCGTCTCTAAAGTGGCCCTTCGTGCGTTCGTTTGCCCCAGTGACTGTAAGGTTTTCGTTTTTTTTCCACTTACTTCATGTCTTTAACGATTTCATGCATTGTGTTAGATTGCTTTGCCTCAGCCATGCTTCAGTCATTAATTACATATGAATAGAGACGTAAAAGAAACACTTCCCCTGGTCGAAACACGAGCTAACGTGCAAGCGAGCACATGACCGCGAAGCTAGCGAACGTTTGCATGAATTCCGGACTCCTGCTCCTAAGCTCTACCAACATCTCTGGCCACACCCCGTTTTTTTTTTTTTTTTTTAATCACACCAGTCTAACAGCTGGGGAAACATTTCCAAAAGTGGCCACAAACTTTTGGGGCCCGGTGCATGTATGATTAAACCCGCATGCTAAGGCGAGCTGATTTATTCAGACGTCTTGTGGTATGTTTTGTTCCACCCTGGTTTAATTTACATGAGTCACCTCTGCAATTGTGTTCCCGAACAGCTCTGGAGGCACGTTAAGCATGTTTTAGCATTTCCAAGCACAGCTCTGATCGTGGGTGTGAGTTCATTTTAAGCCCAGTCATTATTAGGCTGATTATGTCGCTCTGTGGGATGCAGATAGGTGCTTATTACAGATGTGGGGGAGCATGCAAGAAGCAAACGCAAGAATTATTGCACAGAAATCCCCAGAGGAAGCTCAAGGTATTTCTTCGAATATGTAAAAAGTATAAAAAGTACATTTTCAGTGACTAAAACAAAACACCGATCCCCTCGCTGCTTCCTCGGGAGGCCAAGTTGACCATTCTATAGTCTGAAGAAACTTGAGCTAAGATATGTTAAAACCCGGAAACTCTGGGCGCAAGGGCCGATCCACCGTAGAACGCACCCTGAGGGCCACTTTAGAGACACCAGTTAACCTAACACGCATGTCTTTGGACTGCGGGAGGAAACCGGAGTACCAGGAGTAAACCCACGCAGACACGGCGAGGACCCAGGCCGCCTCGCCCTGGGATCGAACCCGGGACCTTCTCGCCGTGCTGCTCGTCAAAATTTTAGATGTGGTCATGTTAAAGTTGCTAAAACATTACAGCAACTATGGCTTAGCATTGTAGTTCTCAGGTATCTCGTACTCCTCGGGCGGGGGTGGGTCTGCGTGTCACATGACCAGCCGAGGGATGTTTCGACGTTTAGTTTCCCTTCGTGCCAAATGGAAACATTTTAATGTAATGAAAAGTGACCAGAGCTCCTGTGATTGAATAACTTAACTCCCAAAGCCCTTCACCCTAGGGTCGAACCCAGGACCTTCTCGCCGTGAGGCGTCATTGCTGCCCACCGTGCCGCCCTTTAATTCTATTTGACAATAGGTTTAATGAACCACTTTCAGCTTGCACTGGTTCCTGGACACAAATCTCCTCCTGTGGGAGGGTCATGTTTTGATCTCTTAAATGACTATGGGATGATATGAGCAGAATTTAGACAGCATGGCCCCGAGCAAATGCTGGATGGTTAAAGGGGCTGGATCGCCAGGTAGCAGGACATGATTTGGAGGTCAGGCATGAGGTAGCGCCGGGAGATTTACAGTCGATGCTCGCAAGCCAAAAGCCAACAGGTTTGCCCCGAATACAGCACAGCGATGGAGCGGTTCAATCCAAAACAAAAAACAAAAAACCCAGCAATATGGCTAACGATGTCCTCACCTACTGTAGATAAGCTGTACATCCAGTACATCATGCTGTACATCATAGTCTACCTACATCAGAGTTATGATCCTGATGATCTCCGACTGAGACTGAGCAATCGCCGGGCTGTGCTGAGCACCACAAACTCCTTACTAGTCTCCTGTCTTAACGATCTGCACAGTATCCCAATCAGACAGCCTGCATCCCGTTTCACAGCAGGTGTCCTCTTTTGTTTTCCCGTACACAAAACGCTCTCATCTAGACGAAGGACAGTCTGGCTTTTGTGTGTTTCCTCGAAGAAACAGGGTCTCTCCGGGTTCAGCCGTTTCATTCCATCAGCAACGAATGGCGCAAAATAGCACTGCCGGGCCCTTGGGTTTCAAGGTCAGCTAAGACTTGGCTTGATGTTTTCTTTGTTCTTTGCTTTCAATCTTGTACCACATCAGCTTCAGTCCCACGGGCTTTAAACTTCTTGATGCCTTCCCTGTCACACCAGGCACTCCATAGCCTGCTTGGGCTGCAGTCCCAGCACCCTAGACTATTTATTTATGTGGCATTGTAGCATTGCTAAGCACAATTGTACAGCTGATCGAATGGTAGCCTAACTCTTTTTCACAGTCGCTGTATCACTGCACAGGTGACATCGTATCTTTTAATTGTAGTATTTCCATCCTTTATGGCGCTGTGTTGGACTACAGTGAAAGCTTTTACCATGTCTGCAACAATTCAGCAGCTATAACTTCACCCTGTTTACCATTGAATTCACTTGCCTTCCTCATCTCACTTGTGGACATTTGCAAACTTGGCCTGCCGATTGGGCGGCAAGACCAAGTCGTTCCATGTCGTTAGTCCTTGACTGACATTGTGTCTCCTCCTACAGTCCCAGACTTTAAACCTACTCCGAAACCCAGTTACCTCTCTACTCCAATAGCTCTTTTTTTTCGATCTACGCTGAGCAGCCTTGAGTGAAAACGGCTGTCATTGTTAGCCAATGAACCTGCTTGAAATGATCCAAAGCAACGAGGGAATGCATATGAACTGACAGCTTTCGCATCCAATCCAGCCAGAGAAGGGCGCAAACAGATTCCGAAAGCACGAAAGGATCAATAAGGAGTTTCAACGAGCAGGGCAAACCGACATCAAAGACATTCCAATACAGACAGATGTACCGAGACACAAACGACAGACGGAACGTGACGTGGCTTCTTGAAAGAGAGGGCAGGCTTTCGTATAGACAAGAGAGAAACATATTGATAGGAGCACTGACCTGATCTGCAAATATCCTCGCTTTGTGCTCAACTGCTGCCCCTGCCCTCAGCTCATCCTCCACTGCCATGAGCCTGAAAGATAAAAAGAAAAGGGAGAAATCCAATTATTCCCAGCAATGAAACGCACAATGATTGGATTTATAACACGGACGTGCCCATTTTTTAATGCAGGAATGCTGGCGTTTGCATTTAAATGCCCTTCACGCCAGGGCTGTAGTCAATGACTTCATTCCCCTCGTCGTTTTGGGCCGTTCTTTAAGAGGGCTCTTAGCTGTTTATAAGAGAATGGCGAGCTTCCACTGATCAGACTGATCTTGGGAATTACACCCCATCATCCCTGGGGAATAAATGTAGTTATTGTGGAAAAAAAAGACAGAGAAGAAACCCATTAGCTTGAAGTGATCAAATTTTTTCGCATTGTAAAGGAATTGTATTAGGTTCCATGAACAATACAGTTAGGCAATCGCTGATACAATTAAAGCAATTAAGGGTGAAGGGCCTTGCCTTGCTCAAATGCTCAACAGCGGCAGCTTGGCAGAGGTAGGATACCATCTCTGGACAATTCGGGCCCACAGCCCAGCAACGTAACCAAAAGACACAGTTAGGCCTCAATATCAGCTCAGGGTGCTCAGTGGGTGCGGTGGTCTAGGAAGTATTGGGCTGGTGTCCGGTCCGGGCCATTCTTGCTCATGCACCCTGTGATCTTCAGGATTAGACACCAAAGCAATCCAACCCTGACCACAATAAGCAGGGTTCAAACGCATAACATGTCTTAGTTGCTCGAGGGGTAGCACGGTTTCACATGACATGGTCAACCCCACTGGGGCCAGGGTTCAAGTCTCGAAGGTGTGGTCTGAGTGTCCAAGCCCAGTACTTTCAATAGCCACAACTGTTCAGCCTGGCATCTCATCCAAAGCCTGCACAGTGTATTCGCTGGAATAGCAAGAAGACCTTCCCCAAGACCCTCCACCGATAAATACAGATCAGCCATAGCATTAAAACCATGGAATTCCATAACACTGACAGAGAGGTGCTCCGGACAACGACCTAAACATCGTTGCAGACCACGTTTACCCCTTCATAGCAACATGTTCCCTAACGACAGTGACCTTCTTGAGCAGAATAAACCCCGCCACATATCAAAAACTGTTCGGCAACGGGCGACAACAACGGGCGAAAACGGGAGTTCAAGGTGTTGACGTGACCTAACCAAACTCCGCGGACCTCAGGCCAACCGAGCATCTGTGGGATGTGCTAGACGTAGGTCATGACGTACAGGGGCGAATGCCTTGATGGGCCTGCCCAATACCACACGGTATGTCTCGATGGGTCCGAAATCCGGCGTCAAAAAGGGGATCAGCACAGTATTAATCACGTGGTTTTAATGCTATGGCTGATTTATATATTTGACTTATATCAGGTCATAACGGATCATCGCTTCCTTCGTTCGTTGCCAAAACGTGAAGCCGAGATTCACTAGACAGCAAGACAGTAGTTATTGTTTAGAAATGTATAACTCGTGCTGGAATATCTGAAGGGACAAAATGCAGAAACAATAAGAGGACTCAATATAACACAGCTAGAGATGACTGGTGTCTATGAAGGATATGAAAAATGTGCGACGAGGACACAGCATACAGCAAAAGGTGTTTATTTAGTCTGGTGTCTGTAGGAGTTGCGGAGTAATGGAATGCACATGGAGAAATAATGAAATCCACACACAGTGCTTTTCAAAGAATGGGACTGGATGTTTTATTCCATAAGGTACAGGATTAGGTTGCTTTACAAAACAGTAAACAAAGATGAAAGAGCAGTAGACAGAACAGATAAAGTCGGAGACAATGGTCTGACAGATTGAAAGAGTCTTTGGAAATATTTCGAGTAGTTCGGTCGGGTCTGCTTACATGCAGTCAAAAGCAAATAAAAGCAGTTCTTATTCAAAGTTCAGCTATGGGTTACAGATTAGTTTATTTAGGACATATTTAGGAGCTTTTCCGCCACATGGTTAGCCAAATCTATTGCATAGACAGTGCTGCATGGAGACGAGAATCAAATGGATAGACAGTCATTATTCTGAACGAGTACATGTTAAATTAGCGCTTGAATATGCATTCATATATTTATATACACATTTAAGTTATCCTAACACCACCTTTCTTGTTTGTCCAATGGAATCAACACAAACGTCACCCTTCATTATTCTATAATAGCACAATATAGGGTTACTAGCGAGCACGGACACGTTTCACTGATAAACCAAATTCTGTACACACCGAGCCCAAAACCGAGACCAACTTTTGAAAGAATTCAAAAAATTATCCGAAATAATTCTCACACTCCTATGTACCCTCGGCCCGGCCCTTTATCACTGCAGATCTCAGGTGTGATTCTTCTTCCCTTAAGCACATCCTCTGCTATTTAAACCCCTTGCTTGGAGCAGGTCATAGTCACACGCTTTCAGGGTTTGTGTACCGAGTTCAAGACTAACATTAGCTTTTTTTAAAAAACGGACTAATTATGAACGATGCAATTTATTTAGTCTTAATCTACACTGTGCTATGTTCGTACAGTTACAGCCTTGAGATATGTTTATTCGGCAGCCCGCCATGTACCTGTGCATGAAGGTTTCGAAGCAAACCCTCCTAGGTTTCAAGCTGAAAGCAGTTACAGTCAGTACAGTTCTGCAGCATTACAGACATACAGACGATGGGAACAACAGTCCAGTTTATTGGGGAGCTCAGACACAGGTGGACACTTGCTAATGAGATGAGACAAACAAATATGAAAGACATAAATACCTGAACAATGAGGTAAGGCAGGTTATCGAATCACCCATGAACACTTTGGTGAAGGGGAAGCCCAGCGACACCGTTTGGTATTTGGAAGACTTTACACCTCAATTCAAAAATCACTCTAACTAGAGGCGACCGTCACGGCGAATCAGCTTTCTTAGCCTCCGTTACGACTTTCATTATGCCAGTATGTTCCTGTGTTCCTCAGAAACACTCTCCTGTGCAAAGCCAAGTGTAGCCTGAACATCGTCGTGTTGTATCTCCCTCCCTGAAAATGGATTGCACGAGGCAGTTTCCTATTCCTTTTTCACCTTTTTTACATTTATACGCTACATATTTATTCATTTGATATGACTAACAGTGACATTACCTGTAAACAATACCAAGAGCCCAGCCCCAGTCGCTACATCATCCTACGTAGCTCCCTAATAATGAATGAATTACAGCTTAATGCCTCTTCCTATAGTTATGGTTTCTCTGCTCTCATTAATGTGTATATTGTGTAAAATAAACATTTCTCGGTCCGGTGTGTCTTATGTTATTACTGTCTCTGTCTCTGAGGTGTCCCCGTTACTTACTTGTGACAGTCCCAGTGCTACTACATTTTGGCCTGGTAAATAGTTTGCAATTTATTTTGTAGGAACTAAGATAACGGACCAGTCCATTGCAGGGCCTGATCGTCTTTTCCTTGGGGACGGCCAGTCATGTGGGTGCTCAGAGCTACCCGACCTGGCTGCAAGGCATCGCGAATAGTATCACCAGTACATCTTGGTCCTACTCGGGCAGGCTATAGGGAATTGTTTCTGTGATTACGTTTCATCGTTTCGTAGACCAAATGTAGAGCCGTAGCTCCTCTGCAAACCTTGTCAGATTTATAAGACCTTTTCATTACCTGTCAATAATTCCTTTTATTTGGGAGTCCTTCTCCAGCTGTTGTTGCCTCAGCCTCCGCTCGCTGTCGTCCAGCCGGCTCTGGTACTGCAGCAGGATCTTGCTGGTCTGCTGCTCCTGAGTGAGTAGCCTCCTCTCATACTCTTCCAGCTTACGGTGAGACAACATCAGCCGCTCCTTTAGAGAATGGATCTCTTCCTCGTACTCCCGCACCTGGAACCATGAATAATGGAAGGAGCCACAGATCAGTCTCACACAATTTACACAACAGTAGCTAGTCATGTACGCTGCTCACAACATATCGTTTCGAAATATCCCCTAATCTTGGTGGGCAGTATGTAGAATAGGATAGAAACTCCACACAGAACGGACCCAGGCCGGCCCACCTGGGACTGAAAGGAGGACAAGCAGGAGATGCCAAGTCAGAAACGTTCAATGAGACGGCAGAAACGCACCCTGTCTAAACGGGATTCGTCCATGCTCTTGGAGTATTCCTTCAGCTTGAATTCTTCTCTCTCTATGCGTGAACTCTCGATGTCAGCAGACAGGTGCGGCATGTTGGACACCCAGGCGACCGTCCTCTCCGAGGCAGGAGTGGGTGGGTTCAGAGTATTGGGAGATGTGCCCTAAAAAAAGGACAGATACGTTGGAATACGTCATTTAAGTACTGGGCAGAACATACCGGAAATGTTTACTCGGCATTAAAATGAAAAAGAAAAGGCAGCTTTTGCAGGCTACAGTGGCAAGTACTACGAGCGTGAGCTGGCCTTGCATTTGAGCAATAGCAAGCTGACCTTTTTTGGAAGGGCGGGAGCAAGGAAACCACTCGCAATATGATGTGAAAGGTCGTTACACCATTTGCTGAAACAACAATTCCAATGGTGGCCTAAGACTTTTGCAAAGTACTGTACGTGTATTGAGACACTTTCGACATTACCCCCATTTCTCTGTCTGAGAGCAATGTTGGACAACGATTATTATGCTTAAATGTTTTGGATGTTTAACTTTATCAGGTAGTCAGTCATAGGGCTCAAAACGGGAGGATAAAAGCAAAAAACGTAATCACTGATTCCATGCGGGTTAAATAAACGTGTCGTTTACGTGCTGATAACCTGTTTGCTCATGGAAGGCTTGAGTAAGTGTTGCTGCGAGTGCTGCCGCTCCTTGTGCGACTGTTGTGTTGATTGTGGTGTTCCTCCCTGAGAGCCCTGAGAGCCCTGGCTCTCGCGGGTGGAGCTGTGCTGATGAGGCAGGCCGGGGGCCGTGTTGTCTTTGACGGAGAGCTGCTGCCGTGGGCCTTGCTGTCTTCCTCCAAAGCCAGATTCGGGGGACTGGAGCAGGTTTCCGCTCTGCGGCCTCGTCTTGGCCGGAGGCACGGCGCCGGCGGCTGAGCTCACCGAAAGCTGATGGGAGGTTTGAGACTTCATCCTCTGCGTGGGAGGCGGAGCCATGGAGCTTTGACGGACCGGCTGGACGGTGGAGGGAGGTGAGGCGAGCGACGAATGAGATGTTCCCGTTTGTGACGCCATGCCCATCATTTGCTGCTGCTGGAGGTTTTCCTGACACAGAAATCGGAGCAAGCGCTCTAATTTAAATACCTAGGTCAACAATCAAGCTCGCTAGACCTTAAACTTCCTCAGTCTCAAACGAAGTTTGTTCATTAATTATTAAATATCAATTGCATTCGTTAACGCAGAACCGGAGATATGCGGGTGGGACCATATATAATTAAAGGATATAATACAAAGATTACCTGCATGTGCATAGAGATTTGCCGGCGACCGTAATCGCCCTGGCCGTGGCGTGTGTAGTCGTCGCTGTAGCTGTGGGAGTGGACGATGCTGGGCTGGCCGAGGTGTGGCCCGGGCCTGAGCGTTGACAAATCCTCACTTCTGGAGAAGGCGCCACGGGCGAACTGTGGCAGGTAGGCGGGGTGTGAGGCATCCGGCTCCGGGGAGAGCAAGAGGGGCGGAGGCACCTGAGCACGACTGGGTTGGCGCTGGATCTGGGGCCCGTCAGCGGCCATGTGGAAAAGAGGGTTCTGGAAGGAGAGCGGGTAGCGGAGAGCGGCCGCCTGCTGCTGCTGCGTCAGCGAGTCTGTGGCGGTCCCTGTCTGGCCCATCTGGCTCAGTCGCAGGCCGCCGGACACGCTGGAGCCACCTGAACCGGCCGACATCCGCCCGCCTCCGGCACGCAGCTGACCACCGAGGCCCCCTCCTGCGCCGCCAAGGCCGCCGAAGCCAGCAAGAGAGGCCTGGGGAGAGTTGAGCATGTCCCCCACAGACTGCAGGTTAGAGACGCTGTTCATTCGGGAGTCCTGGAGGTCCATCATAGAAATACTTTCGTTAACTGTCAGAACCTATGGGGAGGAGAAGGCTGCAGTTATGTGCCCCTTTGAGGTCGGACTACGCACACTGGCTATGGTCTTAACACTTACTAAGGTACGGTTTGTGCGTCCTATGTGTTGTATAATGGGGTACTAAATCCAAAACACACCGCAGTCATGTTATGTATCGACAGCACCCACATTATTGGTGTTTTCCCTCTTTCGCCATGCTTGGGTGGTATTTTGAACCATGCAGGAAGCCTGTAGTGCTTCATCTTCTCACTGGACCAAAGGGAACCCAATGTCCCTCGGATAGATAGGAGAAACGCGTGCTGACGAGCAAGCTGACATTCAAATTAGATTTTTTTAAAGCAAGTACCGTAAATCATTTCTCATTGACTTAGGCCATTATCATCATCATGCCTCGCCCCTCCACTTGTTCAGTTCAGACCTATTTTGCCACGTGACCTTACCTTTGGGTCCGGATCCGTAATGTCGGAGCTGCTAGTACAGTACGCAGGACTGGACCGGGCCAGTGGGGGACGGGTGACATAGAAGACGTCTTTAGAGGAGGCCCGATGGGGATGGGGATGGGGATGGGGATGATCCCGATCAGAGTAAACACCCATCCCTGCACGCGATGGAGGAACCCCACCACTGGACATAGCAGAAGTTGGGGAAGGCAAGCGAGTGATATCTATTGAACTGCAGGACAGAACAATAAAAACAACTGTCTGTAGGACTATTACTACTTCTCTTAGAGGAGCGTTAAATAAAATTTCATAGGGCCACTACCTGTTGAGGTCTCTCATCATGAGGTTCTGAAATTCGGACGACACCCCCCTGGTGAAGCTAGGTCGTGATAACAAGCGATCTGTCTGCCTCTCTGGAGGCTGCCTGTCAGTCTGATGACTTGGCTGCCTTTGAAGATGAGGATTGCGAAGAGCCATGCTAATGTCGTTCAGAAGGCGAGGTAACGGTCCGAGCTTGATAATGGCATCCTTAAGCACAGGGAAAGAAGTCAGGCCTTAAATCAAATCAGACTAACGATGTCACTCGTGCCGTTCGCCAAGCCGGTCCTCTACCTTACTGAGCTGGGCCATGACTTCCCACAGAAGGCTGTGCAAGACCGAGAGCTCCCTTCCCAGGTCGATGTAGCCCTCGAAAGCACCTGCGTTTGTTATGCTGTCTAGATTGGAGATCTCATAGAGGAACTGCTGCATGGATCCCCACTCCATTTCTAAAAACTCATTCATGAAGCACATATACTCCTCTTTACTGCCAAACCTACAGTTAAAAGGAATACATTCACAGCGCCCGTGATTACACGACCAACATCAGTCACATCTCAAATCACGCAACCGCTTATTCCAAGACTCTCTGAAACCTCCGGTACAAGTAATTGCCCATACTGACTTGGAGAAGTTGGCAAGGTTCTGCAGCACTTTGGCTATGAGGGTAAGCGTGCGTGACGTTTGCTCATCCGGGTATTCCTGCGTCAGGTTGAACAAGGAAGGGGACATGACAGCTGGACAGAGGAAGCGCAGGAAGAGGGAGCCACTGATTAGCCGGTCGGCGATGTCCTCCCTCCCTCTTTCGGCACAACGTACTCGCCAAGAAGCAAAGACCTCCTTGAGTTCACGTGGAAACACACTGTAAATACAGAAAAACGCATGTTTGGACTCATTGCTTTGGGAACACTTCACCCTAAAGCAGTGGTTCTCAAAGGGTTTTTTTTTGCAGTGCCCCCTTTTTGTGGATGATAATATTCAGATTTTTTACACCCGCTTGTTCTGGTCAGGGACGCAGAAACCCACAACCTATTCACAGAAGACAGTCTTGGGCGGGATGGCAGTGCACGTGGTCAGCAGGGGTCACTGTTGAAGCCCCAGGGATGATCCTCCAACAAGCTTCTCTTCCCTTCAAGACTCCTCTACTGTAAATCTCTCTCTTGGGGGATCCCCAGCCGTTCACAGGCCAACCGGTAAATAGAGGGCTTATCCTGGGGCGTCCTCCCACTTGGCCGTACCATGTAAACCATCCAGGGGGAATTCTTTTCAAATGCTCAAACCATATCAAATGGCTCCTCTCATTCGGGCACAGGACAGGTGGCCACTTGCGTCTAATTTAGAGATGCCTTCAAGCACTTGAAGATGTTAGTATAGGTATGTTGTTGGCAAATCTAATATTTCCCAGCGTAATGAACTGCTGTCCTGTCCAGAGTTAACTGGCTTTGACTCATTATTAGTATTCTAAAAGGGTGCACAAGGTGGGCCAACCAGGGGGGGTACTGCTATGTAACCATTGCAAAACCTGAGCAAGGTCTGACGTGCGGCTCAGGCCCGCTGTGGCGACCCCTAACGGGAGTAGCCGACAAGGGTAGGAGAAGATATTAGCTGACATCTAAACACCCCACCTCCCCTCCAACACAACTAACCAATGAGAGTTGACGATTTTGCAGAGAGCAAGCTCACAACACATGCGAAGGTTGGCCTGATGGTCGAGCAGAACGGAAGGTGGGGTCCTCATAGGATCGACCTCGCAGTTCTCCTCCGACTCGTACAGGGCTCGGATGAAGTCACCTGCAGGGTAGCAGAAGCCATCAGGGGTGCAAACGATCCTCGCTCCATATTAAGGCATATCGAAACGGTGTAGCTAGACTAGCTCACCTATAGCGTCCTTGAGGTACTTATGTCCGATGAGTTTGAGGTACTCTTCTATAGCTTTGGTGGCTAGGGTGTTCTCTCTAAAGATGAGGTGCTCGCGGTCGATGAAGCGGTCCACCTCGCACATTGCCATGTCTGAAAGAAAGTCCTTGAACAAAAGAAGAGCAAGAATAAGCCTGTGGTCATCATGGACAGCTTGCTTATAATCAAATGGTGTAATACACGGTGTAAAAGGGGTACCCCTGGTCTTCTCCTGGCCCCCACTCTGAGGAGAACCGAGGCTCAGTGGCGATATGGATAGGCCCAACAACTAACGCATTTGGATCCCACACACAAAGAGCAGCCTGAACTTTTAATTCCGGGAGGTCAAAGGCAGGATACAAACCGTACCGGCTCCTGTCCTGTCCCTGACAAGGGTGTAGATCCTCAGCAATAGTTCCTGGCACCAAAAGTTCAGGGTGCGATTCGTGCGTTTGCCGCATGTTCCTGTCCCACCAGAGGTTCCTGGGACCCAGTGCTCTTCGGGGTGGGGACTGGACCTTTGAGAAACACCACACGGACCAGGGAGGACCCCATGTTACCCCGCTTAATAAGCACGTACCTTCGCCTTCCCTGTACTTTGCAGAATGTGCACGAGCGCACAGGCCACCTCCTCTTTGCTTTTCACGCTCAGCAGGGGCTCCAAGACGGCACACAGTGTCCGGTAGTTGTTTGTGACGTACTCGGCGAACTCTTTGTAGAGCTCCATTGGCAGGATGCTCATGGTCTGGTAGCGAGACTTGAGTCGCAAGGATGCGTTGATAATTTTGCCCCCTCCTACACCTCCTCCCTTGGCTAGGACACTTGGCTGAATCACGGGGTACCATTGCTCCACAAACTGCCGACCAGTGATACTGGATATGGGGATGCTGACCAGTCCCAGATACGTGCTCTTCTCCTGTGAAAAAGACGGGCAAAGAGTTCAGACCGAAGGCAAAAACTACCTTTTATTTTTCCTGCGTTCCTCCCATATGAAGTAAGCAAACAAAACGGGGTGTAGTCAGTGAGTCGGGACTTACTGTCATAACACAACATAACAACCTCACAGTCATGTTCCAAAATCTAATGCTAAGCCCTCTTAGAAGACCAAAGGGCACTGTGGCAGCAACTGGACCTAATTTTAAGGTGTCCACAAACATGGTTATATGGCCCACGAGGGGAAGCTTTTTGCTTCTTTTTGTTTATCGTCCCTCAACTATTAAGGAACTATTGTCATCTTACTTTGCGCCTTTTCTTGTCTGTTTCTTTGTAAAGATGAAGCCGGAGGTTGCGCACTGCCGGGAGGTTGTTAAATTCAAAGTGCTCGCCCCAGAAGACAGTATCGGTCCGGGGTTTGCTGGTGGTACGTGCGTACAGCATGTCGTCCAAACACAGTTCACAGTAGTAGCGCTTTTTTGGCGGCAGCTCCCGGGCCTCGATGATCCACAGCTTCAACACGTTGTCCACCCGCCGACTGTTGTCCTAGGCAAGAAGAAGACGAAGAAGAAGAGGAAGAAGAAGCCGCTGAGCACCGAAGGAGATATGCAGTACAAGGCATTGCAAGGTGGAGAAAAATAAAACGATTGCTGTACCATTTTAGTTTTTGACCGCAGCAGGAACTGGGGAACAGATACGGAGCACGAGGTAAAAGATGAGAGGAGAATCAGTGGGGCTTCGTGAAAGGAAAAGCACTCGGGACGTGACGCCCGGGCAAAACGAGATCAAACTGTATTTGAAACCACCTAGTGGAACTCGAGAGCGTTGGGCGAGGTAGAGGGAGCGATGGTTTGATAAGGGTGAGTCACTTAATCTCATCAGAATGCCATTGCTTCACTCCAGCCTCGGCTCGGCTAAATATATCACCGTTTGAAAAGCGGCCTTGTCCAGAATTATTAATTGGCAGACGGAGAAGGAAACATCGCTGTCCTTCTATGCATGAGGTAAATTCGATCGGCGAGCGCACCACCGTAATGAGAGCCCTTGGCGTGCCCTTTTATAGACGGGTAACTTTGAAAACTGGCTTTCTGTCATCCACACGTCATAATTCAGCCAAGACTCCCGCTATCGCAGCATCTGTAGTCTTGGGCCACCACATGGCATTGTTTTACCATTATATGAATATATCAAATATTTTATCAATTCCTCAGTAGATATTCTTAGTAGGATGAATGAACTTGAGCACTTTTTGGAGGGTCTTTCTTTTACCGCCAAGATCTCTTAAAGCTCGCAAAAACTGAATGGAATTGGAAGTTTGAAATGTTTGTAGATATAATATGTATATGTATAATATGTTATGTATATACTTAGTCATTATAGCATTGCCAGGACAACAAATCTAACGGTGACTTACACTTACACTAACACTTTTGCACAGTACCATATGTTCCTAGAACTATTATCGCAGCTGCTCATATTATTTAGTAAAACCGAAGCTTCGTAGACGAAACGTCCTAGACGGAAAAATTCAGCAAGACCGTGGAGCCGAAGGACGAGTTCCATATCATATCATATCAATATCATGTAAGGATCTGGTACCATTTTGGTCACCAGTTGGTCCGTGGTTGTTTAATCAGAGGTGGCAGGTTTTTTTTTTTAGAATAATGAAGGAACCAGGTGGAGAGAAGGTTGTGAAGAAACGGATGAAGACTGAATGAGAAAGAGAGGAAGGACGAACGAAAGAGATCCATTCACTCACTTTGTTTGGCTTGACGGCTCTCTGTAGATTCTCGATCCATTTGTCTCTTTCTGCAGCCGACCGACAGGCGAAGCACTTTGTCCCTGAGGCGGTTGTCACCTAAGGTATAATCGAATACGATCACAGACAGACTGATGGCTCAGTCCTAAAACATCTTCACCGAGTGATGGGTATTGATGGTCACAAAGACGCCGCGCCAACTCGAAACACACCGTCACTAGTGATTCCCCAATGTAAACAATAAGAAAGAAATACAGGCAAGTTCAAGGTCGTTTAAGGTCGTCTGATCAACGTCTGTCCACCTTGAGAACCGAAAATGGGGTCAGATTCATTCGGATTCTTCGTGAGAAGAACTTTCCCAAGACAAACCCTCAGAGGTGCGTGAGGACGTTCTTAAACGCGATAAATATACGAAAAGGTAACGAGTGCCACTCGCTCTTAGAACTGTCCTTAAAAAAAGACTGCCTAAGAACTCATTCCAACGAGACCACTTTTGCGTAACGATTTTCTTAAGAATGAATTCAACAAAAAATGGCCGCTTATTCTTTCTTTTAACATCTAAGAGTTACAATTAGCCTTTTAACTCTGGATGTTGCAGCCGTAAAAAGCCAATCGATGCTACGGATCCACGAGCAGAGGCGGGAGTTTAGGACCGGAAGTCTGCCCTTCGTGTGGATGTGCATGTGTTTAGCATGGAGAATGTTCTAACTCGGTTGGTCATGTTTTGTGTTCGCGTGTGTACGAGTCTATGCGCCTGTCCTATTGTAGGTAGTACTTTTCGGTTTAATCTCCAAACCTGTATAATTTCTATAATCTATAAAAAAAAATACACACTGGTTCATTAAGTTGCTGGTTGTGGTCGGATTTTCCGGGGTTCTTCGTAATTTCCATAAAGTCAATAAAGAATCGGGTTGCCAAGTTTGAACAAGCGCCTCGACCTCAACTCCTCAACAACAGAATTGAGACGGGTCTTATTGTCTAACATCGGAAGCTCACCTGGCAGTCATCTTCCAAAAAATGGAGTGGTAAGCCGCGATGTAGGTGTGCGTGGGGGAGTAATTTTGGGTGTGTCCACAAACGTATGTCTACCAGGGTGCAGCCAGGGGTTTTTAAAGTGTTCTTATGAAGGGTCGCTGAATTCGATTCAACTTCAGTCTCACCTCAAAACAGTACTCCTGCCCTAAAATGCTGGAGTGAACCGGTTTGATGATGGCGTCCTCGTCCAGCGTGAGGTCCAGCGCCTCGGCCGCACTACTGGGCGACAGCAAGGATTCATGGGAATGGGACTCTTTGAAGCTCTGCATCAGACGAGTCCTAGGAAGATAAAGCATAGCACAGCGGTAGGAACGAATCTCCCAGGGCTTAGTTCGGCACGGGTCGATGCTGGGTTTGGTTTCGCCGGCCACAGACCTCAGGGACAAGATCGTGCCGAGAATTCTCTGGTAGATCCGGGTTATAAAGGGCAACCGAACGATCAGTTTTAACGTGACGGACCGAAAAACGTCAACGGTGAGCCAGAGGAAAGAGTATCCCGCACCTACCTACACCTATCGCACCTTCTAGCCGGCATGCGAGACGGATCCATGCTGCTAAACTACCAAAGAGCTACAGAGACCCGAGAATAAGGCAGAGCGAGCGCTGATGAGGTACGTCGATAAAAGAGGAAAGCATTAAAGATCCTCCGATTCCTACGAGAGCTGGAGCTTTCTGTGCCGTTACTGTACGCATTCAGCAATAAAATGTTCTTTAGGCTGTTAGACACATACGGTGGGGAGAGCTGGGGGTACAAAAATAGATGCAAAGGAGTGAGTCAGAACGAAAAAGAAATAAGAAAGAGCAGCGTGGGGGAGGAAAAAAGAGAGAGAGAGAGAGAGAGAGAGAGAGAGAGACGGACCTCTGAGGAAATTAAAGAAGTTATGTAAGATGTGGGATTGAAAATGATCGAGTGATAGAAAAACACAGTCCTACTATGAATTTCTGGATGCTCCATAGACGAATAGTGGTGCTAGACTATCGACACGGCATTATAGGGTTTGTCAATGGACCTCATGGGACAACTGGATTCCCAAAATTGAGCCGGGGCTTGACTTGATTGTTTAACATCAGAAGCCTGTTTAGAGGTTGTTGCTGGACTCCATACTAGGATGGTCCAATTGCTTGGGTTGGGCGTCCACAAACTTTTGTCTATATGGCGTATCTGACTTTGTGGTTTGTGACGGTGCGAAAACGAACGTTCCATGGCTACAACTATCTTGTAGCTAGCAGTCCTCTTGAAATATTCTGGTTCTCAGCGCTCTGCACAAGCGTCAGGCTCGGGTTACATTGAGAAACAGAAGATGCTACAGACAGACAGTAAAATCTTTTAAATGACGGCTATTTATAGAGAACTGACCCACAGAGGCCTGGGGCTCCACCAGGCTGGTGCCTACTGATATGTCAGAAGGAGGATTCATGTTCAATCAGAAAGTTTTATTATTATTATTCTTGCTCTGATGACCATGAAGTCATCCTGCCTGGTCCTGGAAGGTGTGTTCGTATGGCGCTTTTCAATGGCCCAGTCATGGTCCAAACATTGTTCTATACCAAACCGGGCGCTGTGGGTCACCACAAGGGCCCCTACGACTCCAGTGTTCATCAGCTGGAAAGGTCGTGGTCCTGCCCGGGACTAATTCAGGACAATTCAGTCAGTTTTCGAGTGATCTTTCGTTTCTTAAAGCGAAGAAAACCATCGGAGAAACCGCTCAGAGGTGACATTTACTCAGTTACGAGAGTAAACGGATGAATAAATAAATCATGACTGAACAAGTCGACCGAGTGACGCAGCAGCCGGCCCGGAAAAAACTGTTTCGCAGAGGAGACACCGTAATGACTTTCCAGAACGAGATCAAATTTTCCCCCGACCATCTGTGAGACGGACTCACTACCGCAAGGTCGTTTCTCAATTCTCAGTGAAACTGCCATGACGCTAGTTGTGGAAACTAGGTGTAAAAACCGCTCGGGCATTATTACGTGTTCACCCTTTATTTATTATGCGTTTCCCCCCCCCCGGTTGCCAGGTTCATGTATTTCGAAAGGCTTGGCTGTGTTTTTCCATTGACTTTTACTCGCCGGATCTGGCAACCCCGGGAATGAAAGCATATCCGATGAAATCCAGATATCATGATCCGAGATGCGTCCGTAACGATACCGACAAACAGGAGGGAAAAAAAACCAGAACGATGTACCTGAAATATACGGAACTAAGAGAAACAGGAAGGCTCCTGTACCTGTCCTGATCAGCGCTGCGGAATCGTGGGAGGATCATTTGGCGGAAGCTGCTTGTGCGGTCCAGCTTGGGTTGACTCTTTGCTCGCTTTATAGACCCCTTCAGTCTTCGACCGAGAAAACTCTGGAATAGGGAGCAGCAGTCTGGTGTTAGCACACTCCAATAAGCACACAAGTCAGCAACTCAAGAATCAATTGAGAACAATGCATTCTTTGAACAAAGTCCATCCAGTGTGCTGCTCTGACCAATTAGGTCATGTGGAACCGGAATGAATGCCAGCGTGGGAATGTTCACTTAAGATGTGGTCAACAGAAAAGGAACTTTCTGAAGGAACTGTTTCATTGCAGCCTCCCTGCACTGTCTTTGGACAACCATTAGTGGGGAGTGTTGCTCCAGAAATATCCTTATTCAGAAACCTGCCCGATTCACCAGCCGTTCACCGGAACAGTTGGGGAAAATCTAAAGGCCTGGTCTGCTCACGCGCCGTGAGGGATATCAGTTTGTGATGTACGTTCAAATTCGAGGGCCGAATTCATGTCCCGTCTCGCCGGACAGCCACACAGCCTGCGACCCAGAGATCAGACTCAGGGCCCAAAGGGCCACTCAAAACTCAAAAATCTCACCACCTCACCAGAGGCCGGACCTGAACCAGAGATGCTCCACGTGTAAAGGAACTCTGCACCAAGGTGCCCCTCATGGTAGCATCCCCTTCCCCTTCTGTCTGTCTGTGTTCACCTTGCCAGAGGACTCATTTTTTCCTCAAGTCTCCTTAGACCCATGAGTTGCCAGGTCAGTATTTTTGCTTCTCATTTGCTATTCATTTGTGCCTATCCCCAGAGAGCGCAGGCTTAAGTGTGCCCTGGACGGAGGCCACTCAATCCTAGGGATGGGCGGGTACGGTCCTGCTGGGACTCGAAATCTGAAACTACTGAAATATTTTAATATGTCAAAGCGACTACTACAATTGCATTCATTTGCATACCACCTTATTTCGGTAAAAACTGGGGCCTAACCAGCAGCACAGGGTGCAAGGCGGAAACCAACCCTAGACAGTGCGCCAAACCATGCACACACACAGACACACAGACACACACACTTATTCAGACTGAGAAACTTTACATACAGTCCAGACAACAGATTCAAAACAATGGCTCTGCCTCAGTTACTGAAATAAGCAGGACATGGCAACACTCAAAAGTCCAGCCCGTGTGATTATGTAGCGCCAGCTGACTCAGAATTTGGCTCTGGATCGCTTGAGCATGCAGCCTTCCTGAGTGACTAAGTGTGCTTGTCTGGCACCTCGGTGCCATGCGCTGGCATTTCTGCCGGAGCCGGCCCGGGATCACGTACCTCAGAGGAGGGCAGAGATGCTACGCAGGGCTCGAGCTTCCGTTCCCCCGCCCGTGTCGACACGAGAGAATAGGACACGGGGCGTGATCGTGGGAGAGGGGGAGAGGCAGATGGAGAAATGGGTAGAGAGCGAAAAGTGCTGAGTCGCCATTGAGGCTGTACGGGCAGGGCTACGGACAGGGTGAGAGGGAGACGGAGGGGGCGAGGCGGCGTGCCTGCGGTCTTGCCGGAGAAGGGGTAAGGCCCCGAAAGAGGGAGGGAGAGCGACAGGGATGGCAGGAGCGAGCGAGGTCGGGACAGAGGGGTACTCACGGATTGTCGAAAGGGTTGAGGGGGGGCTATGGGAGGGGTCTCCATGCTCGGCTGGCGCCCAGTGGCGATGCTCTTCCGCCTGAGGCGAGCGTGGTCTGCGAGAGGGAAATCGAGAGAGAGAGAGAGAGAGAGAGAGAGAGATACAGGACTCAATCAATATGCTGTTCTGAGCTCACGCTACCTTCTGCAGCCCAAATGAGTTCCACACTGAAACAGCAACAAGAATAATACAAGAGTGAAAGGGGTACAAAGAGTCTAAGCCAACGTCTGGGTCCCCATGGTCCAGTGATGTTCTGTCGGCTTTTGAAATGTAAAATAAATACCAAGGAAGCAATCCTGGACATGTTAATTAAAGTCAATTCAAGTCTGCAATCGTGGAAAGGTGTCCAAACTTTCGCACAAGACAGATTTCCTTGCTGTTTTTGAGGAAATCAACAAAACAGAGCACTCGAACAGCCTGGTACCTACATCATCCCACACTGCTCCCTTCTGACCCTTTTCCCTTTCCACAACACAGCACTTTGATGTTACGACTGGATCTGGCATTGCTGCTGGAGTTTAAAACGCTCACCCATCACTCACTGTCCACTTCATCACAGACATCCAAGGTATTGCTCCACCTTGTAGATGTTCAAATCAGACACGGCAGCTCAGGTGGTGGCTGGCGGACTATTTTCAGGCCTTGAAAACTCCAGCAGCACTGCTGTGTCTTTTACAGCACCACAACATCAGTGTCGCTGCAGTGCTAAGGATAGTCGAGCACCCAAATAGGGGGTCCTCTGGGGGACTTGACCAGCAACTTAAAAAATACGGAAAGCCTAAGATTTTAAGATTTTCAGACATTTCGGTGCTCTGCGGTTCCACCCTTCGGGGTACCCCGTCCTACTCACATTGCCTCTAGAGTAGTATAAAAAAAAACAGCCCACCAGCTCAGGTGTCATTTTGTTGCCATGCCACATGGTTTATATCGTTTTATTCCTTTCCACAGTGACTCCTCCGGAATCATCAAAAAAAAAAACATGATTCATCCGCCAGGACTGAACGTGACAAACACGGTTAGAAGCTCCTCTGAAAAAAAAAGCGCGGCGACGACTTACGGAGCCGCTTAGCGAGCGGCGGCCTTGGGCACGCAGCCGTTTTCAAAGCGCGCGTGCAAGACTCGCTCGTGGTTCAGGAGAAACAAATGAATGGACGGCATAATGGACGAGGAGGCGTCGGCTGCTGGGTGAGATCCAGCGGGCAGGAGGAAGTGTGAGAGTGGAGAGAACAAAAACAAAGCGCCGGCCGGCGTTCTGCTCTCATTCTCTCGTCGGATCAGTGCTGTTCTGTTCCTCGTGCATAAATCAAACTGTAAATACCTAGACGCCTCTCAAGTTCGATGTCTTTCTCTCAGACTCGACCTTTTCCTGTCCATCTCTTTCCCCTCTGTCTTTTGCCTCTAAACCACACACACACACACACACACACACACACAAACACACACACGCACGCGCACACGCGCGCACGCACGCTCGCGCTCTCCCACGCACCGCTTTTACATAATTCAAAGAGTGCATTTATCCATCTCTCCTCTATAGCCTTGTCTCCTCCATCACTCGCAGGCTGGTGCTTTATTCCGTCTTTGCACTCTAATTCTCAGCCAGGGCCGCCTGAATAAAAACGCTCCCTTTGTGAGAACCTCTCGAATTGCGCATCCCGAAAGAAACCAGTCCTGTTACATTTACGTCATTTAGCGGACGCCTTTATCCGGAGCGACCTACAATTCATACAGTCTTACAATCCAAGCAATTGTGAGTAAAGGGTCTTGCTCAGGGGCCCAGCTGTGGCCGAGGTGGGATCAGAAGCCTGGAAGTTCTGCTCCATAGTCCAGTACCTTGACCACTGGGCCGCAGTCGCTCACTAGATCGCTCTGACCCTGTTGTGTTGTTTTAGTAATGCTATTGTCGACGACCCAAAGATTTCAAACTGGCACACGCCATCACTTTCTTTTCCACTGATCTTCAACCCAGTCTTTGTGGGCTTTGACATATTTCAGTCTTTTCACCGTGTTAACCTTCTGAAAAGTGGTTTCTCAGCTGCCGCCCCCTTTGTTAGGTTATTTAGTGTCTCTAAAGTGGCCCTTAGTGTGTGACTGTGTGTGTGTGTGTGTGTGTGTGCCCTACGATGGACTGGCGCCCCGTCTATGAGTTACGTAGTTTGGTCCCCTATGCTACCGCAGATTAGACTACCGACTACGTGACTATGCGAGTGTCTGTCCCGCCCTCTCTGAACACGTTATCGGTTTTGGAAATGTCAGCCCATGACATCTTGGCCCGGCACAATGGTGACAAAGACAGTGACAGTGACGGCTCTCGAGCGACGTCGAGGACTAGTGAGGTAACGACCGCTGCCCGATAATCAACCTTAGAACGGTTTGTTCAAACGAGCTAGTTTGTTTAGCTTCTCACCCAGCCCGTTTCGAAACAAATCAGGCCCTTTTTTTTTTTTTTTTTAAACCATTTGTTGCCATGGCAACGGACGTGGCATTTGTCTTACTGAGACGCTCAGCCCGAACGGAGAAGCGAGGCTGAATGGCGGCGGCATCGGCCAGGTATCGGGGCTGCGTAAGCCTACGTTGTGCCGCTACTTTAGACCGTCCTCATTTATCGCTAAGTGCTCCTAGGTCCAGATCCGTTAGGAATCGCGAAAGTGATCACCGTGATCAGATTAGCCGTGGGTCCTGACGGCTGCTCGCGTGTGTGCACGATGGAGTGCTTTTGTACACAGTGAGCACCTGTGCACGAGGGTAGGAGGGAAGCGTGAATGTGCAAGCGAGTGCGTGCGCACACTTTATCGTTCTCAATGTAAATCCGATGTCAGGCTGCAAGATGAAGCCGGAGATGAAGTGTGTGGGTGGTAACGCCTTTAAACACACTCCTTTCATGAAAGAGAGTGAGGAAAGTGCAGACAGGGATTTGAGAGAGACAGATTTGTGGAACTGCGGTATCTATGCCGTCACGCACAAAGTGTTGACGGAAGCAGGGACGGTACGATCTGCGTTGGCCTAGCGGTTAAGGTACTGCACTATGGACCAGAAGGTCCAGGGTTCAAATCCCGCCTCTGCCAAGCTACCACAGTCGGGTCCCTGAGCAAGGCCCTTAACCCACAACGGCTTGGATTGTGAGACTGAATGAACTGTAAGTCGCTCTGGATAAGGACGTAAATGATGTAACGTTAAAAACCCTGCATAAGGTTCCATCCTCTGTTATTGTTGCCCCCACTTAACACCACAATACCCACCCAGTTACCTGCCCGACTACACGCCTATATTCTGTGTATTTCATCTGTTACCCAACTAGACCAATCGGGCCGACTGATAAGGCATAGGACGCCCATTTGCAGCATTTAGCCGACGCCCTCACCCGAAACGACTTACAAACGATCTAGTCTTGGAAGGAATAAAGGCTGAGGCTGGAAAAAGTCGCCGGGCCCCAGGAATCCGGATTTCTGCTCAGAATCTGGCGCCAACAGCCCGAACCCGTGGATTCAACGTGCCTTGTGGAGACGGTCCAGGCTGGTGAAGGTGGGGTAAGGGTTTGGGGAACGTTTACACCGGCCGTTTGACGTTTGAATCAAACACGCTGTTTTGAGTATTGTTGCTGCCCATGTGGACCTCTTCAATTACTTCTTCAAAAGAAGGGTTGACTTCTGGGCCAGCTGGTGTGTGAGCGAATGTTGCCATGAAATTAAAAACTGTTACTGTTTATTTACATTCCTTGCGGTTGCGGTTGCGGTTGCATGCTACGGTGCGGTGAGCGGCGGCTCATCCTCGGCCTGCGCGTCGTGCTGGTACGAATGGACTAGACACAGCAGCGCTGCTGGAGTTTCTACCGGACTGTAAACCGTGCACCACCCGAGAACAAAAAGCCACCAGCATCCTGCGAGTTGCCTTACTGGTGAAGGATTAGAGGACGACCGACCGATCAAAGTACAACATCAGACGAGCTGCTGGCTCCGGCGTTGCATCTACAAGGTGGCGCTATACGCTAGATGTGTGTTTAGTACCGGATCTGTGGGAGAGAGGTCCTGACAATTCTAGAATACACAAAAGGGGACTGGTCAAACGGTCAATGAGTGCGTAAATGAGGAGGTCCGATAATAAGAAAGGGACCCGTGAGTAGACAGAGGGCTAACCCTAAATGTCAGTAAGGTATGTGGATTCCTACCTACAGTGGAAATGATGCCGTTGTAGTGAAATTCCCGGCTCATTAAAAACGATGCCCTCTGGGATCCTTGGTTGGTGTGCGCTGGGCGGCTGGGCAGCGACGTGCGCCCATGAGAGACGTTCCGTGACGCTCACGGTTGAGTTTGCACCCCGCGTGCCTGGAGGCCTTGAACTCGGAAGCAATTTGAGAATTTACTCCAGTTCCGTTCCCTCAGTGTCCTTTCTTGGGCACAGCTAAAGGTATCCGGCACGCGGACTGACGTGTCCGCTCGCGAAACATTACAAGCCATAAATACGAAGCAAATAAGGTACTGAGCGAAATCCTAACCGATCCTAATCAGTTTTGTCCGGACAACGCCACAGCCTCCATCCCCTCAAGCATCCAGGGTTTCTAGACTGCGCTATTTACGCACGGGTTACTAATGTAGAGTTCAGAAGAAGTACTAAGTCGTTACGCTTTCGTTACAGCAGCCCGATCTCTCTACGAACCTGAGACTACGTGCACACGAGAATAGCCAGTAAGGCACGAGCGTCGTTCGCAAGCGATTACGTTAGGGATACGCAAGTGACAGCAGAATCGCCTCGGTAACATCTGGAGGCTGCCGACGACTAAGCGGGCGATTAAAAGCAGACGCGGCGTCTCAGTCTGTAATCAGTCCTCCACGTGTTGCCCTGTGCTTCTCGCCTGTTCGACCCCCTCCTGCTCTGGTGCCCGCCAGCCCTCTCGCCAATCTCGAGTCGAGGCGCGCTTCCTCCTGCGTTTCCTCGGTAACCCGCGCGCAGACTGCGATCAAATTCTCTCATGGTTTAGCCTTCGCTCTGGGCTGCCAGTATGGGGAAGGCTGCGCGGCGCGGCTGTTAAGGAATTTTGTAACTTCTCCGACTGCAGATGAGCGAATCCCGCAGGTTCCCTTCTGAACAGGGAGTCGGAGGAACCAGAACTTCTGGGATCGGTCAAAGGAAGCGCTTGACTGGCTGCAAGATCAAGATCGGTGCATTTCCGCGGCACAAGCTAAAGCTGACCACGGTGTGCGCGCCGCAAATTTAACGAAACCCCTGCAAACGGAAGTCAGATGAATCCCAGTGAGGCGGATCAGAATTCATGTCGGTAACTAAGCAGGTGGAAAGCAAGGCAGCTGCCCGGATTTCTAATTATAGCATCAGTGCGAACTCCGCAAACTGGCAGTCCGAGGACGAAGCCCTCTTTGTCATGCTGTAAAAATCCCAAAAGATTTGCGCCGAGCGTAGGACGTCAGTCTGCTAGGGACCGACGCGCGAGATCTTCGCCTCGAAATGAGTGTGTTTTCGAAAGCTCTGCGAGGGAGGATGCGGGGATTTCAGGAAACGGTCCGGATCAGGAAGATTTAAGTAGCTGTCCTCGAGAGTCCGTGGTCCGAGTTTATTCCGTAACGACGTAACAACGAACGCTGGATGGATCCGAGGTGCAGAGAACGATCTGGACTCGCCTTTCCTCTCATGGTCTCACTCTGTCTCTTTGCTGAGAGTGTCAGTATTGAGAGAGCGAGAGAGAGAGAGAGAGAGAGAGAGAGAGAGAGAAAGAGGCAGTGGGTGGGGGAGATGGAACGGAGGAATGGAGGGGACTTCAGATGAAGCTTGGGGTGAATCAATCTCTCTCACTCTCTCTCACACTCTCTCTTTCACTGTCTCTCTCTCTCTCTTTCTGTCTCTCTCTCTTTCTCTCTGTCTCTCTCTGTTCTCTCTCTCTCTCTCTCTCTGTTCTCTCTCTCTCTCTCTCTCTCTCTCTCTCTCTGTCTCTCTCTCTCTCTCTCTTTCACTGTCTCTCTCTCTCTCTCTCTGTTCTCTCTCTCTTTCTCTCTCTCTCTCTCTC
>JAUZST010047287.1:0-25491 GCA_034779995.1 Parotocinclus haroldoi | reverse complement strand
TAATCAAACAACTCAAAGTTCAAATAATTCCTTTGGTGTTTACTTAAGTAGAACTACTACTAATCTGGTATAAAAAATATTAATGGAAACATTGAAGAATGGCTTATATATTTTACTTAGTAGAAGTACAAAAGGTATGTGCTATTAAATATACTTGAGTATAAGCTACACTATATACAGTCGAATCTGGTTAATTGGACCACTGGTTAATGGGACAAGCCGCTTATTCGGACCAAATCCTAAAGTACCGAAACAAATCCTATTATATACGTGTAATGTTTTTCACTTATTTGGACCCAAATTCCGTTTAATCGGACCAAAGAACGTGAGAGCGAATAAGAAAAAGAAGCCACAAGTCGCCACTTAGAGTGAATGCAAAGCGGGTCAACGAGATATGGGAATATTTTTGAGATCTCCGGGAGAATTTATGCTTTTTTTCAAAGGTCAGGAAATCTGGAAAGTTGTGTTGACAAGAGCAAACCCAGTGGGAGGTGAACATGCCCACCACTTTCTTGATTTTGTTATCGTGATTTTGTTCAGTCCGTCAAGAGAAGGTGTCAGATCACACTAGATAAGTTCTTAAAACGTTGACTGAAATTTAGTAAGAACTTGTTTTTTACAGTATCATGCTTTGCATTCTGAGTACCTATACATTGCATTGTAGATATTTTCGAAAAACTTTTTTAAGTTCGTAAGCAGCAGTAGTTCTTGTTTGTACATTCACTATACGTGTAAATCGCACAATAAAGGTTTAATAAACATTTAATATGTTACATTATACCACATCCTGTCTTGTAGCATAGGGCATGTTTGTTTATTAGGACCAAGACGATAGTGTCCCGATGTGGTTCGATTAAGCGGATTCAACTGTATTAGCATGCAGTGCACTACCTCCAGCCTGCTGACTGTGTAGGAAAAATTCCTGCAAATTGGTATTAAATAAATACTGGCATTGAAATGGTGTAAATCCACTTCAGGAACAACACTAATATCTTCCCCTAACCAGTGTGATTATGTAGGCTGCTGCCCTGACAACCATATTTTGTGTTATTTAAATACTTTTGACTAGCTCCCTAAAGCAGACATTGTAGTTAACACAAATAAGTGTGAAGTGCTTTTATCTTTGAAATACTGCTAAGCTCAAGTTTTTTTTAGTTTCTTGTTAATAAATAATTGCTTTGTGCCTATTCAGCTAGTTCAATGTCATTTTTAGTATTAGGTTGTGATTCATCTAAGCTTTAAATTGGTAGCTCTCTTGATCCACACATAAGCACTAAATCCTTCCCTCTCAATAAGGTAAAATATTCAAACAAAAAATTGCAAGGCACTTCCTTACCAAACACAATGCATGCTCTCCAAATCCTAATAAGATTTTCTTAAGAATTAACAAATATTGCAGTAAATTAGCTGATTACATTATTTAATATTTTACATTTCCCCAACTGTTAACCGCAGCAAATTTTCCCAGCTGTGTATTTAATTTAATTTAATGCCACCACATAAAAAATAATTTAGCTGCTAGTGTGGTTGAAACTTATGTATTTTTAATTTTCTCCCATGATTATTTATTAGCACAACCACATGAAATTTCACTAATACTCAGGATTTTGCTGATTACTGCACTGAAATGCAAAATACAGAAGCAAATGTATTCACTAGTACACATCGTGGTTATATAGGGTTTCTTGAACATTACCACTTAAATCTTTCTTGCGTATTCATGATTTAAGTGCATGGAACCTGCAAACATTAAAGATGATGGACAGGATTAACAAGTCATAAAAGCAAAGGCAGGGATAAGCAGGGATCAGAAATATAGAAAAAAATGCATGTCATATATATAAATGGTGGTTCTCGGTTTGCCACTCAAAATGTTCTACAGGAATTCTCAAGCAAAGCAGAAACATTAAAGAAAAATGCTATTTCTTTATTTTATTAACTACTCAGGAGCACCATTAACATGATAAAAAATGCAGGCAATCACAAATACACCCCAGATACACAAAGGAAGCTTTTAAAAGAACACTGCCTCTTGGCAAAACACTTCCATCATGCTTATTCTTTTACACAAGAAGATATAATAAGTAAAGTGAATAGAGAAGACTCTTACTTTTTAAGCAGGGGTGGCATATTGCTTAAATCACTGGATTATGGATTATGGATTATAGTCCAAGCTTTGCAATGAACCTGCCTCTTTGGGGCCTTTGAGCAAGACCCTTAGCCCTCAATAGCTTGAATTGTACCTTGTAAGTTATAAATCCTTCTGGAAACGTTTGGCAGCAAAATGTTTATAAGATTTATTTTTCATAATCAAGCAGTGACATCCTTACCTTATATACATATGGTTACCACGTCCAATGGCAAGTACATAGTGGAACTAAACAGCGATCTGTCAGTAAAATGTACTGATAAGTTGTTCTTAATATGAAGCATAGAGTCATGGAAACTCTTTGCACAGATTCCATCTATCTATCAAGTCAGTTCATCTCAGAACTGTGAGGCGTGGCTTACCACCCACCATGAGTGCTCAACCACACAGTCATGTTAAAACAGAAATATTTCTACCTCTTCACAAAACATGACAATAAAATAATAATTATGTATGTAATTTTTGATAGTACAAGCGTTAGGCTATATGGCTATATATGGCTATATGTTTTTTCAGCTGAAGTGTGGTTCATCTCTGTAGCATTGTAACATTTTGAGAAAAGCATCTTCCCTTTTTGTTTGTTTCACTGTTATTTCAATGCCCCACAATTTACTGCCTCACATAGAAATGTTGAGAGTGACGTACCTCATATAGTTTTGGATGTGGTGTTTCAGATATAATCACTTAATGATGTTTTACTTTTAACAATGCCATTTTTAAATCACAAATCAATGCTGTGTTTCATTCCTATGAATAAATGCAAGTATAGGATACATGATGTGCCTTATTACTGGCACTGAAGGTATACCGAAAGTCAAGGTGAGCTGTGACTGCAGAGTTGGGAGAATTTATGATCTGTTCAGCAGAGCTGTGTGTGTGTGGGTGTGTTTACATAAGTATTACTGCCTCTAGCTTTAGCTTAACATGATATGTTCTAATGATCCACATAGCCCAACAAACCAGATGAGCAATCTACCAAATAACATAGCATCAGCTACAGTCAGCTTCCTATGATGAAGCAGCAGGGAAACCCACAGACTGAGCAATAATTGGGATTAAATAATTACATTTAAACAGGCATATGAAAACATAGAGGAAAGTAAATGATGAATATTAGGAACAGAATAAAAGAGTCCACTGTCGCTCAGTACTGCAGCCATTTACCACCCCTGCACCCTAGTATATTCAGGCACACATATAAAATAAGGGTATACATTTAGATGTATTCCAGAAATAAGAAAAAAAAACCAACATTCTGTCAATCACCTGTCATACCTTGGCTGGCCATTAAGTTCATTTTTAGTCTTTAGTACTATGGTGGTATTCTATTTTTAGTTATGCTTGTTTTTTTATTTAATATTGCTATCTGCATCAGTGGCCATTTCACCAACGCACACAAGGTCATCTTAAGACTAGTCATATATAAACACACTCAAGTCAATGCCAAGTTAGCATAATCAGTTAACCTAACATTCATGTCTTTGGACTGAGGGAGTAAACCCACACAGAGAGAACCCAAGCAGCTCCACCCTGGGATTGAATCCAGGATCTTCTTTCTGTGAGCCCCTGTTTTTAAACTCTTTTTTCCGAATACATTAAGGATTTTAATTCCTACTTTTACTTCATTGTTAGCATAATGCTAAAATAAAAATGCTCTCCTATGTCAGTAATCTCGATATCTGTAAGGATACAGCTGTATTTAGCAAGTCTTATCCATAGGATGGGTCATTTGTAGATAATTACATGAGATTTTCTACATGTATCTCAGACGGTGTGAGTGATTCCAAATGGGACTCCAAGTACATGAGAAGTTCACTATCCATGTTGGTAAAATTGAAGGTAGAATGGAATACTTTACAGAAAACCAGGAAAACTATAATGTTTATTATATACATATATACACTTTAAGCCTCCTCAGCACCAGGACACTAAACAGAATATTAATAGCAGCTTTCTCCACACTTCAGTCATTAGTAAACTGACATTAGAATGAAACACATAGTAAGAGATGGTACATTTTATGTTTTTTTATGTTTGATTTTTTAGGTCACAATTTTAAGTTTGTGGATCTATGTGAGCAAGGTGATTTAGACAGCAGGGTTAAGATATTAATATATCCCATTATTTTACAATTATGTGGATAGTGGGGTTTGGCTGTAACATGACTTCTGTGAAGGTAGCATTCATACTGCATCTTTTCCAGGGATGCCCATGCATTTTTCAACAAGACAATGCAAGACCACATGCTGCACACATTACAATACATGGCTGCAGATAAATTGGGTACTTTTCATACTGTCTACAATTAAATAAATAAGCCAGTAAATGTAAAAAACAAGAAATGTAAGAAAGTTGTTTGTTTTTCTTGTTATTTTTTACTTTTTTATATAGTGTCCCAAGTTTTTGTGATTTGGGGGCTGTAATATAATTCAATACAGTTGGTGACATATACCTTTTCATAAGGATCAGAGTCATAGTTGAGGCCGATTCCGCAGTCATCTGTGATCTCAGACAGATCTTCATCATCAAATTCCTCGAGACTGATGTCATGAGCCGCCCTGTAGAGGGGTGAACAGAAAGGGCAGAAAGTGATTGCTTTGTTTTATATACAGTGGGGGTCAAGGTCTGAGACCACTAGTGAAAATGCTTGTTTGAATCTTTAAGGAGAAGGATTTATACTGCAGTAAAACAGCTTGGATAACTTACTAAAAACCAAAGAATATCCAGGAGTGCTGAATTAAATGGACTTTCCTCAAGATTCTAAACCACATTGAGCATTTATTTGAGCACTTTAAGACAGAAAGCCAAGCATTCAGTAACAACACAATATGCTCTTTGGAATTATGTATAATCATGCTGCTAAAATATGGATCATAATGACTCCATCTGGGATAAACATGATGAAAAAGGTTAAATTAGAGAAAATGCAACATTACTACTTTTGTTACCCACTGTTTAATGACTGTTTAAATATTCACTGGCCTATATTATTCACTATAATCTACATGGTATAATTCCTCCAGATATCATGACATGACTCTTGTTGCTGTAGTATTTAGACAAACACACTCTAATAAATGTCTAATTACAGTCACTTAAAAACACACTGATAAACTCACAAGTATGTATTTAACTTGTTTTAGGTAAGTATTTAAGCTCTGGCCTCTATTCCCTCTAAGATTTCTGATACTGTGGAATGTCTATAGTTTCACTACCAGTTTTAGAGGTTACCTGCTGCCAAATGGGGACAGTATCTATGGTGACTGTGGGAAGATGCAGAAAAAAAGCTTTAATTTCACTACTGTTACTGCTACTGCTAACATCACTAACCCGTTCTGCCCCATTTAGCCCAAGAAATGCTGCAATGCAGCACCCATAACTCCAGCACAAATCCCTGCCATCTACAGATGCAGAGATGGTTATAAAGCTAAAGACAGCGGATTATGTACAAAGCTCACTAAACACTGTCATAAACACTTTCTTTTTCCGTACATGGCCAATTCACTTTACAATCACATTTTAATCACTTGTCAACATTTTAGTACACTAGTCTGAAAGTTAATTCCAGGCATAGGTACGTAAGTCTACCAAAACCAGAATCTTCTTAGAAGCATTGTTCCATATCATAAATTTTAAACAGTTTGTTAAATAATATATTTAATATATTTATAATATATTTAATCAGTTAAAACCTAGATATGTGACCACAAATTTGTCACTGCTGTATTGGATTTTAAACAACATTTCAGTGTTGCATTCTGCTTGGGCAGAATATCACACTCATATCAGTCAAAGGTGCCCATGCTTAAAAGCAGGGCTATAGGAATAGGGTTAAATTTAAAACTACTATCTACTCCCTATGTTGTTTTCTATATGCAGCTTGAAATAAGTACATTCACACCGATAGCAAATCATTTTCCCTTACCCATAGGGCTACTTAAATATTTAGAATGACTGTGATTAGATTCTATGATGACATATTTTAAAAACTAAAACATTAAGTGAAGTATTTGCCCTGCAAATATTTTTTTTCAAAAACATAAAGTTCACTGTATATGGCATCTAAACAATATATAATTTATATAAAACGGCTGGGTAAGATGAATGACCCATGTGCAGAAGATGATTTATGCAGGGAGCTGCAAACAGAATTTAAATGTGTAACAGCTCTATGCCAGTATTCATTTTGGTCACATATTCATGTCCACACGCGCAGAGGGACCCATGCAAATAGTCTAAATAACTGCATAGTGGCAGTGTTTCCAACAAATCTGTTACATTAAGATGCTGATTTCAATAAATAAACAAGGTGGAGTGTTCTGGTTTCTTTTTGTGTGTGAGTCTACAGTACATGTCCTGCATGTGCAGGTGAAGGCGGAAAAGAAAGTGAATAAAATAATGAATAAATGAATGCACAGGTGTACAAAGTCTGTGCATTTAGCAGCCCTGCGTCTTAACCACTGAACAACAACTTTCAACTGCTACAGGTTCCAGGTGAGTTACACTGAGTTATAATTTATTCATGGACATACCCATACATAATATACTGTACAGTAGCACTAAAATGTTTGTGAAAAATAGAATAATTTAATATAAATGTTATTGAGGGGACTAAAGTCATTTTATGGCAGGGACTGACTTTGTAATTAATTGCAATTCAACTGAACACTTCCTTGAGAAAGTTCCTTTCTCATCCCATCAATATTGCAGACATTTGGCTTAAGGCTAAATCACAAACAATGAGAGTACACAGAGTACAGAATTCTTATCGAGATCTAATCCCTATCAAGTACTATCCAACAGATGCTGGATAAGATCAAATTAACAAAGATACTTAAATGCAAATTTTATCTTGTGCAACTACCCACAGAGTGTACTAATCATGCCACTCACAGACGAGCATCAATAATAAATATGGTTCACACAGAAAAAAGCCTAAGCTGCACGAGCTGTGCTTAAAGCTATTACACACATTTGCACTGATTTCAGTTATATTATTATTTATTATTATTATTATTATTATTATTATTATTTTAATGTGCATGTGCTAAGGCTATTCATTTGAGTCCATCCCAAACATGGAGGTATGTGTAATGTGTTTCATGAAGTTAGGTAAAAACACCAAATACACATCAAATAGGTTTGTAGTAATTGATGTAGCAGCTAAAATAAAACTTTTTGGATAACATATACAGCATTTAGCAGATCTCCTTATCCAGAGCGACTTACAACTTATCCAGTCTTACAATCTTACAACCTGTCTTACAATCTTTACTACAATTGTGGGTTGAGAACCTTGCTTGGCATGTGTAGGATTGAGCTTCTGGTCCAGTACCTTTACCAATAGGCTGCCACAGTCTCAAAAAAACATTCTTGATATTTGGAGTTTGAGAGGGAATGATGTCCCATCCAGAGCTTACACCCAGTCACAGGCATTGGAGCCCTCTGACCCTGACCCTGACCAGGTTACTATTTATACAGGTTCATATACGTTCATTTTAACAAATTATAATAGGAATTATAATAGGAAACCCAGGATGCCCCACCTGGGATTGAACCCAGGACCTTTTTGCTATAAGGCAATGGTGCTATCCATCACACCTTTTTTTGTGAAAATCAATACATAAATACACACTCACGCACATTTGTTTGTTTATTTATTTATTTATACAAAACATAATAATACTGCTTTAGCCCAAATGCTTCCGATAATTTTTTTCAGCACCTGTGCATATGAATTTGGATGTTGTGAATGCCTACCAATCCACAAACTGTGAAATCTGACAACCCAGTTCTGAAAACATGCGATGGATTCAACAAAGCCATTTAGATTTGGCTTGGTTTTCTGTTGTCACAAAACAGCTGGATACAATAATTCTGCCCTCTATCTGAGTAAATCCACATATGGCTTAAGATGTGTTTGGATCTGTAGGCTGCTGAGGAGTCAAGCTCCAGAACCACTCTTGTTGCCTGCTCAAATTGACACATGGGCCCCTAGGCTCAGATGACAGAAGTGCTGAGTGGATAAAACGTATGTTTATTGGCAACATTGCAGCTACAGTCAGCAAAACTTGAAGGCGTGTCCATTTTGAGCAAACAAAACTTGCTAAAGTCAAATAGCCTATAAGTACTTACACTATATTATGAACATAGAAGTTAAGATGCACTGTAGACATAGTCTATTTTCTTAAATCTATAATTTCTGCATTTTTATTCACATTACCAGTCATTTGCATGAAAGTGTATGTAGATAGAACTATACATTTCTATATGTTTCTTTCTACTTGTGGCTTTAAGCTGACACACCAGTTTACTGCAACACTCTGACATTACTGATGGTAACAGAAATAATGTTGTGTTGTGGTTTTATTTCCGTGTATGCACTATTAAACAGGTTTAGTACATGGCATGAAATCCCAAAAAGTAAAACGCTTTGCCAAGTATCTAGCTTCTTGTCAGAATGGGAACTATGACACTGATCCATTTTAAATGAACAGGGGGCTGATTGTTTTATCAAAATTATTGAATGTCTTAAATCTAGTCTTATTTGTAGTTTGTTTCATGTTAAAAAGAAAGATTTTTAATTAAAAAAATATTTAGTATAATAGATGGTATTTTATATTGTCATTGTACATGTAAGTGTATTTTACATTATATATTAATATTAGTACAAAATGTAAGTACAAAATGATGTAATGAACAACCCAGCTTAAAAGTGTCTAGACAAGGAGATTTATATTCTATTCTATTCTATTCTATTCTATGTCGTTTTCCATTAAATCATCTACCTCTACAGTATAAGAGCTACACAATCAATTAATCAATTAATCAATCAGGTTCTTCTGTCAGGGAGGATGAGCTATTCATCATAGAATGTTACAATGACCTTCAGTCCTGTTTATTTTAAATGTTTGCATATGTGTTGCATGGCAGCCTTATTAGAGTGAAAAGGGGAACATTCATCATCTTAATGCATTTTTTTTATACTAAAAGAATTCTGTTCAGATCTCTGAAAGCTAACATCACATGCCAGTCATTACTGGTTGCTATAGCAGCTGGTGCTGGGTAAGAGGTGATGTCATACCATTAGCAGAAAAAACCCCCAGAGGGTTTGAGCTCATTTAATAGGGTGAGGTTTTTACAGCTGTCACCATGACAACCACACCCTTTCCGAGTTAATGCTGACTCACATTACTCTGAGTCAGATACTCTGGTATCATATTTTAAATCAGCAGTTTTAATGTGATGCTGTACGCTCCTCTATTTTCAGATCTGTGCATCATATTTAGTGTGACATTAGTGCTCATTCACAATGGATTTACCTTAAAAATCGAAATATTCAGTGGTGTACAGATTGTGTTTTTCTATTTTAATATGACATTCTTATTAGCTGAGCCACTATATGCAAGCAAAGGCATATTATGTCTGATATATACTGTATTATGCTGTAACATAAAATGAATCTAATTTGCATTGTTCTGATCCCATTGTTTCAGGCTAGCGTCAACATTTATAAATATTATTTGGCTACATCTTAAATTGTATATTAAATATAATCCAAAATAGAATGTTTGGTAGGTAGGTAATTTTTAGTATAGTAGCTCATAGTACTAGGGTAATCTGCAAAAATGTAGTAGAAAGTATGAGTAGAGAGTATCTTAAGCACTGAAATACTGAATGTCCAGTACAGTAACCCATTTTCAATTAAAAGCATATTTTTAAAAAGCAACACATTCATTAAGCATTACAAAAAGTTATATATATATATATATATATATATGTGTACCACTTTTCTCTGCGTCCTAATGGTGCATAAATATGCAATATGCAATATGACAAAGCAATCTATTAAGCAGTAAACTAATAGTAAAATCAAACTTGCTGTATTTACCCTATAACTACATCTGTACACCCACAAAATGCTTTGTTATTATTATGCTTATATCTATATTACTTATATGACAACGTTATTGCATTCAGTGCAACATTACATGTATATCACAGTTACTAGATAGCTTTTGCTTTAGCTTTCAGTACGGAGGTTATAAATAGTCACCGTCACCTTTCCTCCTTTACATGGATCAGTATGATCTATGGCTACTGGCATGTTTATGTTATATTTAGGCTGCAACACAATATACAGAACATGTGCCACACACAACCTAGTGAATTAGCTGTTGCAATAGAAATAATAAATGCAGTCAATTTCTTTTTTTGTGGGATGTGCTCATTGATCATAAGGCAAATGCATCAGCTTTTTTACTAAAAATGCCGATAATAAGATGTGCATTTTGCATAGGGTTTACTGTTGAATCACACTCCACGTACATGCTCAGCTACATATATCCCATAATCTCTGGTATGAACAGACATCAGAACACACAACTGGACTCTTGTTGAATTGCAAAGTGTCCCACTGCCAACACAAGTTTGGCATCAGTAAGACAGTATGAGAATCTCTCTCTCTCTCTCTCTCTCTCTCTCTCACACACACACACACATGCACACACACACAAGCTTTTTTTTAAGGAAAGTTGCCATTTTCTGTATGAGGACCAGTAAAACTGTGTAACTCTCAGATTATTCTATTCCAGAGGGGGTCTTTACTATGATATATCAATTTGACCACACACACAAGCATTAAAACTAACCTACGGGGCATCTGAAGCACATATACTGTGTTTAGGTTGTTTCTACACAGGGTCTCTACATACATGGCAATGTCAAGACATTTGTTCACTATCAGAGCTGGTTCGTTTTGTTTGATGTTGTATTGTACCTTCAGGGTCAAGACTGCCTTTCATCAATTTTGTAACTACAGCAATGTTTCAGGTTCAGTAGGTTTTGCTTTGGGATTAAGGATAATGTAGTATATCACCACATTATATACACATTAAATACAATTTGTGTTTTCATACACATCCACATAAATAAAATCAATAAAAAATATATAATCAAAATCAACAAAAAATTACTGAAATATGTACTGTTTCACATTATTTAACAAAACCACTTTAACATAAAAATACATTTACATACTGTAAATAAAATTGTTGGAAAAGTCTGCAGTTCAGTATTAAAACTTAAAGGTATAAGCTTGTAACTTTATAGCTAAATAATGAAACATTGAACAGTAAACTTTTGGCTTATCAATGACATTTATGGTTAATTTAAGATTGGGTAGCTACGCTAATCATTGCTGGTCAATCAACTAGTTAAAACCAAGCCTTTGACAGTTGGTGCATTTTTATTATTCACTGCCTAAGATATTTTCTGTCACAGGTACTTGAGGCAGATTCTTGCACAATCACATCTGTCATCATTTTAAAGTGTTAACAAAATCAGACTGTAGTCAGAGTTGGGTAATCAAGCAATTTAAGTTGAATAGATGCACCAGCAGATACTGTATACTGTGGATAAAGATACCGTGGAAATGTTCACAACATACCCTGTATACAGACTTACAGGCAGCGCTATAAGTTCATTCAGGTAGCACTTATAGATTACAGAAATTCCATGGTCCTCTGTAAAAGCCAGGTCATTCTGATAAAGCAAATTTATTACAAAATGGACCCAGTCCATAATTCCACTTTAGGATACATACACATCCACTATTCACATACAGCCAGACTAAACACAATTTGTCAAACAATACAAGGTAATCTCATATGTATTGCATGGCACTGCATGCATGGCAAAAACATACTGCCATGTTAACTCAACAATTGTCATCATTGTGACTGACAGCAGTGATGATACAAAGATGACTTATGGGTATATACTAAGTGAGCCAAATGGATATAAGTCGATAAGAACATACTTCCATTAATGTTATAAATGTGACAGCATTTCCATTTTTATTAAACTATTTTTGTAATTTGTATAACTCAACAAGGTGATGGCAAGTGTGTGATGATTTAGGTGTGCAACTTAGCTAATACTAAACTGGTGTCACAGTCTGCTTATAGCAGCACACTATATACTTTTAGCAGAATATTTAAAAATAAAACAACAGTTTGTTCTTAAAATACTCGTGGAACCTGTCTTATATTGACATACAGTACATGTCACACAATTTCCCTTCCAGTTCAGGTGTCTGTTCTGATGAACTTTGTGTGTTTGCTTTATTATTAAATCTCATCATATCATCACTGTTTACTAGTGACTGTACTTGCATGTAAACAGTTCTCAGTCAGTGGTTAAGTGCATATTAAGAGACTGTTAGAAGAAAAGCCATAAGGTATCTGTCATGCTAATTCATTATTTGTGTTAGTGATGGGAATGTTCAAATCCCATGACTGACTGAGTGCCTTTAAGGAAGTCCTACTGTATCATGATAATCTTATCATTTCATTTGTTTTACTGTAAAGCTACATGCACACTGCTATAGGTAAATGCTACGACAATGACTCTAAACAAAAATATGAGAACTGAGATTCTTGAGGAGCATGTGAAAATCTAGATCCTTCGTTAGCTTGCCGTAATAATATAATGTCAGTTTATCAGTTGGCTATAAAACCTCCACAATGTTGCCACAGATATAATGAGATATGACAAAAAAATTGCCATTCCTTTTAGTATAGTAAACAAATATGTCAGTACAGTTCAGAATCAGCATAAACATATTAAGAACATGATGGAACACTATTATTAGCCTTCTGGAAATACTGTAAATAAATATTAAATGTTTCTAAAAACGTATTTAAAAAACGTATGTGTGCCTTAAAACTTTTTACTGTGTCTGTTCTGTATAAAAAAAAATATAATCATATCATATTAATGATAACGTCTATAATATATACGCTGTGACTAGCATGAATTAAATATGAAAATGTACTTATTATTCAAATTTAAATACATTTAAATTTTATTTGTATTATTACATATTTTGCATTTTACTTGTTGTTACATGAAATACTTCTTTAAATTTTTGTGTCTCTTTTCCTAAGACCTGTTCTGATCTGATAAAGCAGATCTCCCAAAGAAGCCAAGAACTGCATAAAGCATAATCACACACATAGTCTCGCTTTCTCTCTCCCAGAGAAGATCCCATTACTTGAGGCTCTTCTCAGCAGTGAAGAGGCAGAAAGGGGAAACGGGGACAGGGATTTGTATTTCCATTTGAAAGGAAATGATTGCAGGAACTGAAGCCATGATAAGAGTTCCTATGTAGAATATGGTATATTTGGGGGCAGAGAGTTGTGGGAAAATTACATGTACTGACTACAAAGTGCTATCTGTAATAGAAATGAGAGTATTTCAATTTGATAAAGTAAAATAGATTAGTGAAAAAGATTGGATTGGTAGTGAGAGGGTGGGTTTCATTGTTCATTGCGTTTTTAAACTGCTGCAGTGATTACACTGCGACCCATATTGCTGTTTTTTACTTTCTTATTTGATTTACATATCAAAGATCTTACCATAAAAGATGTTAACTTTTACAGCCTTTTACAGACATGTATGTGTATTTGTGTATAAACGAGTGAAAAAATATTTAGGAGCACTACATGTACATATATGGACAGCTATATGCAGATGTATCTTTAGATTAATTGATATGAAGGCAGATAGATGGATGGATGGACGGATGGATGGATGGATGGATGGATGGATGGATGGATGGATGGGATGGATACAGCTGTGATTAAGCTCATGAGCCCTTTGAAATTTTCCATATTTAATCAGAAATATGACCTAAACCATCATCAGATATTTGCCCAAATTCTAAAAGTAGATAAGGAAACCACTATTCAAAAACAAAAGAGACTGACTTGACAACAAACCTAATCACATATGTTCTGATATTTTCTTTTTGAACTTTCTAGTAGAATTCCCTCAATCATGGCAATAGATCTTGGCCCAGAAAACCAGGTCCAAGCCATGATGCGACCACCACCATTTCCCAAATAGGATAAGGTTCTTATACTGGAATGCAGTGTTTTCCTTTATCCAGACATAATGATTATCAACTAATATTTTGGTCCCATCCTTCCATAGATCAGTTTCCAGTAGCTTTCTTGCTTCTCTGAGCGATATTTGGGTAATACTTTTGTTGTTGTTTTGTTTTGTTTCATGTTCTGGAGAGCAGCGATTTTCTCCTTACATCCCTGCCATTTGCACCACTGATGTTCAGTGTTATCCTTATAACTGTACTCATGAGCATTAACATTATGCAATATGAGATACGCCTTTAGTTGCTTAAAAGTTACCCTGAGATGCTTTGTGGACTTGCAGACTGTTACACACCTTGTTCTTGGAGTGATCCACTGATAGACCACTCCTGGTGAAAGTAACTATTTCAATTTGTCTATCATCTGTCTGACTGTGGATTCACAGGGTCTAAAATTTTTTTAGGGTCTGTTTTGTAACCATATTTAGCCTGGTAGCCTGGTGAGCATCAACAATTATATGAGGCCATCCAAAATCTCCTTTGTTCTCTTCTTTTGCATTTAATTTTAACTTAACAGATACTCACATACTCATACATGAATGTAGGTAGGTAGGCAGGTAGGTATGTATAAATTGATTAATGTATGGGCAGGTAGCTGTATAGACAGATGGAGGTAGGTGAATTGCTAGATATCCAGCCTGACAGACCAACAAATATTTTAAAAATGGTTTAATTTAGAACACTCCAAAGGAAACTATTAGATATATTTACTGTATTTAGATCTCAGAGAGAGAGAGAGAGAGAGAGAGAGAGAGAGAGAGAGAGAGAGAGAGAGAGAGAGAGAGAGAGAGAATATTCACAACCATAACAAACAATTGCAGTGCATTACTGCTCCCACAAACCTATAATTGTACGTTGTGCGTGTAGGCATATTTACACTTCCACTTGCAATGAATGTGACATTCAGTAAGTTTACCTACCATTCTGTTCTTCACTGTCTTCATTAACCTGCCTATGAGGTTAATATATTTAACTCTAGTGTATAAATATTGATTGAAACGTTATATAAAGGATAAAGGATAAAGAACAAATGATTAAGTTCCCTGTTTACAGTTTGCATATTATCCCAGTAGGGCGTGGGCCTCGGGTCTGATTATGAAACGGACCCTGCGCGACAATAACAAATTATGTTCAAAATCAATCTCACATTTTTACTACCATTTACCTATCTTAGATCCATTATATGTCATTACAAAGACAGATGAATAAACCAGCGTAACCTACAGACGCATCATCAGGGCAAGGACGCAAAAGAGTCAAGCGTGGACGGTGACGATGATGTTGTTGATTATAATAATAATAATAATAATAATAATAATAATAATAATAATAATAATAATAATAATAATAATAATGTTGAGATAACCCGTTTTCTTCCAGTGCATGAAATGTTGTTTAACATGGCTGGATGAAAAAGCTGAAAAGAAAATGATGCTGCGCTACCTCACCTGCAGCCCGGAGGGGAGAGAGAGTGGAATGTGGAGAGGGAGAACATCTCGGCTCTGTCCGCCATCTTCATTAACTAAGCGCGTCCCATCCACATACGGCGGGGACACAGACAAATACAAACCAAGCGTCTGTCTGTCTGTGTCTGTTTCTGCCTTTGCCTGTCTGTGTCTCTGTCCGGTTCGACCACACTGCGTATGCAATCACCGGGCCCGATGTGGCTGATTCACAAGCGCGCGCTCCTCTGATCCGAGAGAAGAGACTAGAGGCGACACGAGACAACCAAATGATAGAAAATATAATAACTTGTTTTTCCAGGTCTTATCTACACCTGCTATGTGGAGCTCCCTTTGGAAGATTGGTGATGGATGCGCGATGTGAGCTCTGCGCTGAGATGATGCTGCGTGACGCTGTTCACTGAAAAGCACTGCGGATCCGGAGAGGACCGACCACACGCGCGCCCCCTCCGATGCGCGCTCCCGCTTTAATATGCCATTACCTTAGTTTATCACAGACTGGCTTAAAGACGGATATCATAAGACATACTTGCAAAAATGTTAAATGATTTCATTAGGCTACAGATCTAAACCTATACGCCTATTTTATTTATCGTATTAAGTTAATAGTACAATATTATTACTAGTGATCTTAAATGTGGATGAGTAAATGGAACATAAACTTAAATATGGGACCATGGGACATGATGTTTCTCTGTGTGGCCCTAAGGTCAATTTCTGTTTAATTTTTGCAAAAACAAAAGTCAGTAACACTATGATTATATTGTAAGACTTGTTCCTGCCTTGCACCCTGTGCCAACGGCATGGCACCAGCTTTTCCACACCTTTGACCAGGATTAAGCAGATATGCAGAGTGATGTATTTTTTTACCAAAATAAATGTAAGAGAGACTCCTGAGTTCTGTACTGAGTCATACAGAAAAGTAGTGTCCCAATGGGCAAAGATCACTGCATAAATAGGGGACTTTGAGACTCAAGGGACTCATGCTAACTGTCGCCTTAGTTTCCTATCTTTGCTGACAGATGTGGTGCTCTGATGCAGTAGCCTATCTGCTTCAAGGTTCCGCAAGTTGTGTTTTTGTAATGCTCTTCTGCATATCTCAGTTGTGATGAGTTGTTACAACTTACTGCTGCCTTTCCATCAGCTTAACCAAGTCCGGCCATTCTTCTCTGACTTCTGGCATCAACACGCATTTTTGCCCAGAGATCTGCTGCTCACCAGATTTTTTTCATACCACTCTGTCTCTGAAAACCTTAAATATGGTTGTGCATGAAAATCATAGATTAGCAGTTTCTAAAACTCCCAGACCAGCAGCAACAAAAGTCACTTAAATCACATTTCTTTCACATTTCCAATTTGTGATGCACACTTTAGCAGATTGTCTTGACCATATATTCACGGTACCTAAATGTATTGATTTGATATGTGGTAAGGTGTACCAAACAAACTGTCCATTGAGAGCACTGTCAATACTTATTGTCTGTTGACCGCTTCTTGCTGCACTATAAAATGCATACTAACAAAAAAAGAAGAAAAAAACATAACAATGCTGGCCAATCTCTACTTTGAACATTCAGTCATATATCAGCATTTTCAATAAATTCAACGATGAGTTGTATGACTGGTTCAACTCCATGTCAATTTTATGAGGCTGCTATCCTCTGAGCCATATACTTAACATACCGTATTGGCAGTTGGATCATGCGTCAAAAGTCGTCGCCATATTGGTCCAGGCAACTTCTCAAAATTCTTAAAAGATTGTATTAGAAAAAATCATCCATGGCTCTACTCAAAATAACAATATAATAATACAACAGTAGTAATTGAATTTCAACAATACATGTTATATGTAGTAAAAATAGTAATACCATAGTCTGTATAATGTTCACTATTTTAGATACTGTTTAATGCTACTATTATATTAAGGCTATTACTAAGTAAACTACATATACTATTTTTAACCGATTATTTATTTATTTTTATTATTTATTAGACTGCATCTTATTGTATTTATAAGCTAATAATATTATGGAAGTGGATCTATCATTTTTCAACAAAAAGTAAACACACCGATTCTCAGTGCCACTGTTTTTCACTATTTTATTTGTACTTGTCGATTCGTTATGTTTGTCAACGATGATCAATTATAAAAACTTGACTTATTACCACGATTATGACAATTATAACCACGTTAACTTGCCTAAGGGCGTTATAACGCTGGTGCAAACCCTGGAGTCAAAACTTGTTTTGTACTTTACGTATCTTAAAAGCCTCGAATATAAAAAATGACTAATTAAAATCGTTTTTTTAAAAAAAAAAAAAAAAAAAAGGTTATTGTACAATTTTCAGAATTCAGCTCCTCTGTTCACTTGAGTTTGTTTACAAGCCAATCTTGCCTGGACCAATATGGCGAACACGTTCGCGCACTGCAGAAACGAGCCAAAGCAATGCAGCGTTTACGTACGTATGCTTACGCTTCAACCTAATCCTCCTCAGGAAGCATCATCTAAACGGTTACATATTGGTCAACGGCGCACTACGTCTGATGTGGTTTACAACGGCCGTAACAAATCAGAAAGAAGGAAAGTCAGCCGACTTCAACTTGAATACGATACTCCCTTTGTAGAGTACTTGTAGGGACAAGGGGGAGATTTGCGATTTAGCCGAAGGCGGAAGTGAGTCAGTTGTGACTTCTAAGGATTCTGTTAGATAGATTTTTATTTGTTTGCGTGTTTAGGAAGCTCTGTAGATAAGAGAAAGGAATGTAGCAGGAACTGGACTTTAGTAGCAATTGAGTGGTTACTTATAGGTCGTACGTGTGCGGCTTAACTGCTCCTATAATATCTGGCTGATCTCTCCGCCACATGGCAACTGCAGGGTCACTATAAACTCCGCCTCATTGTCCACCGATCTGTGAGAGTGCACAAGGTGACAGTAAGCCGAATTTACGTTAATACCATTCTTATCATTTCATTTCATTCACACTCCGATTGGCAGCAATGCAGACTGAAGGTATAAATAATGGGACTTGTAAATCGGAACTGAACGGACCGATTGGACACATTCCTGCGATTAGAGAGCTTGTGGGTGGCAACGGAGATGATGATTCAGAAGCGGAGTCATTTCAGCAGGGACGAACCGAGGATGTGGACCGAGAGACCCGGACCCGTGCCTTTACATGGTGCCGGGACTTTCTGTCTGGGGCCTGGAGGACCATCTCATATGAGGATTTTAACATAAGCATCGTAAGGTACTGTCAGGAAATAATCAACATCCAGGTTCTCGTGAAATGCAGTATATATGTATATACACACACTGCTCACAAAAATGATAGGATATTTAAAAACGAATGTAAAGCGATTAAAAGAATTTGGCTTTATTGCATTTAAAAGAGATCATACGAAAAGCAAATGAAAAGTCAAAGTTCACACATATGAGATTCAAAGTCAATTATCGTGATTGAGTAAGTTTCACATTCATGGGTGAACAGAATTATGTTAAACTGGATGAGAGTGCCACACGTTGACTGTTCAGTAGAGTGTATGGTCACTCAAGACTGCCAAAACTCACTGACAGTGATGGGGCGTGCACAGGATCAGATTGCCCAGCAGTTCTTGTGGGATTCTCTGCCACTCTTGCTTCAGGGTAACTTTCAGCTCAAGAACTGTCATGGGAGGCATACTGCATCGTAAGCGTGTTCCATAGGATTCAGGTCTGGTGAACGTGGAGGCCAGTCCATAAACTCCATCCAGTCCATGCATTCAATTCCTGCTTCCTGAAGCATGATGTTGCAGAGATGTGCATGAAGCTCAGCTGGACCACCAATGCTGATACCAGCCCAAACCATGATTACACCACCACCAAAGGAGTCTGGAATTTCTTGCATATTCCTTGTTCACGATCAGGACACAATGATTAGAGAATTGTGTCTTCTTCATACCGTTTCAGTCTTTTGAAAGCGATTCCACAGTCTGATAATCGCACTTTGGGATATTCCAAGTGTTGTTGCAACTGTTGTCTGTGTTTGACGAACTTCAAGACGTGCTATGGCTCTCCAAGCTTCACATTCAGGCAAATCATGCTGCAGAGGCATTGCAAGGGCTGGTAAATTGCAGAATATGCACTTTCAAGATCAGGGAATGTTCAGCTAGGCCAGCACTTTCAGCCTTTTATATAGTACCTTTTCATCAATTAAATAGAAGTTGTTGTTTGTTTTCTAATATTCATATGTAATAAAAAAAATATTAGATTATATATAGATAGATAAGGTGCTCATAATGCTGGAAACCATCTTTAAAGAGTTTGAGCTCCACTAATCCACAGTCAGACAGATTGTGGAACAAATGGAAATTGAAGTCCACAATTACCAACAAAGATTATTCCACAAGATATGTGTGTAATTTTCTGCAAGGTCACAAAGGGTCCCGTGGCAACAAAACAACTCTCTCACAAGAGTCTGTTGTTTGTAGTATCATGGTTTGGGTCTGTTTTTTTTCTGCATCTAGAGACCATTGTTGGTTTGCCATGAATTAAAGAACAATTAATTCTGCAGTATGACTTTAAATTCTAATTGACAATGCTAGGATAAATGTCCTTTAACTAAATCGCAAACTAATCTTTTGAACCCTGGTCTGTTGGTCAGCCAACCTTAACAGTAAGACCAGATCACCAGACCATGAATAGCCAACATTAAACATCTTTGACCATTATGGAAAATGTAACTTGAATGTTCTTGCTGGTTGCACAAGCTGTTCCAAAACATATTTATCATGTGACATATCATTTACTAATCATATCTAGTAGTTATCATAGAGTTGTTTAGGTCACATTGATAAATGTGCTTATCATCTTAACAGGTAATATATAAATAATCAAAAATAAAATTAAACTACCTGACTCGTACTGTTCACCTTGTGCCCCTGTGGCTCTGTTCTGTTGGGGGCATGGACTCCAGAAGACCTCTGAAGGTGGTATCTGGCACCAAGACATCAGCAGCAGATCCTTTCTTAATTAGGACCCTCTATTAATTAGGAAGAGTTGTTTCTCCAGCACATTCCACAGATGCTGGATTGGATTGTGTTAAGTCTCAGTCTGGGGCAGAGATGTAAGCTAGGAAAGGGTAAAGGGAAGAGAAAACTGCCAAAAATCTCTTTCACCATAACTTACAAGGACACACACAAATTGTATACAATCAAGTCCAAAGGGCAAAAGCTATAATCAGGGTCAGAGTGGACAATAGCCAAAATCACAAGTGTTATAACTCATAATTACAAAAGTAAACATGCAAAACAAGTGTATGGCTAAAGCAAGTTTAAAGCGAGTGTTATGGCTTTGGACATCCATTTTACTCTCTACAAGAAATGCCTCTCATCTACCTGAGATATCTTTTGCATATATCCCAGCAGTGATTATTGACCTGAGTGTATTATATCCATGTCAATCAATCAGGTTATGGATTACTGTAATTGCCAAATAAGTACAGAAATGGCCATCCTGAAATAAATAAAAATGAAGTATCAAGCTGATGGTGATTTTTCTTTAACCATCTCGATTAAAAAATTTAAAGATTAAAAGAAAAAATTTAAAGATTTTTTTGCTTTTTTTTGTTGTGGTTTCTTGTGTGCTTCATATTCTTGTGTATTTTTGTTTATTGGCAGTGGAGGACTCAGCAATCTGCTTTACAAGTGCAGCTTACCTGATAATGTGAAACCACATGGCGCTGAACCTTCGCGTGTGCTGCTGCGCATCTATGGGGCCATTTTACAGGTGAACTACTATGCTTCTGTTCACACGTGCTAATTGAGAGAAATACTCAGAGATGTTTTTTTTTTCATACTGAGAGCCACCGTGTGTGTGTGTGTGTGTGTGTGTGTGTGTGTGTGTGTGTGTGTGTGTGTGTGTGTGAACTTAGGGAGTGGACTCTTTGGTCTCTGAGAGTGTCATGTTTGCCATCCTAGCAGAGCGAGACCTTGGGCCTCATCTCTATGGCATATTCCCAGAGGGACGTTTGGAACAATATCTTCCTGTAAGTCTCTATATCTACTAAAGATGCACTGATATGTTGACCACATTTTTCTTGACCACTGGGCCATGTGGTGTACGTGATAGATGAATTGTCGTGTAATCCAATTTCTGAATTTATTGCATTAAAAAAGCTCAATGATCTAAATTAGAAAGTAATTATTGCATGTTGTCTTTGCTGTCCTGAACTGCCCAGATGCATTCAGTCAGCAGCAATGCATCTGCAGAGTGATCTGTAATAACTGGTTTTGTGATTTATAAATACGAAAATTGTTTATCACGTCATTTAAGCATAGAAGGCATAATAAAAGGTGGATAGTTCAACTTTTCGGTGTACACCGACATACGTGTGTGTGTGTGTGTGTGTGTGTGTGTGTGTGTGTGTGTGTGTGTGTGTGTGTGTGCGCGTGCGCGCGTACACTACATGGACAATACTATTTGGACATTCCCTTTAACCGTTGAATTCAGGTGCAGTTTCAGAGTGGCGTCACTGAGTGCTAAGATGTAAATTACATAAACGTTTAAAACGCCCAGCTGACTCTATATATCTATATATACAGACTTCCAAACCTCCTCTGACATTAACATCAACACAAAAAAATGTCAGAGCAGCATCACCATGTCAAGTGTCAACTGCAGCAGTGTGATGTATGACAAATCATGGTTTTCTATGTGGTAGTCTGATGGACAAACCTGGATTTGACAAATGCTTAAATAACATTAACATTGCATGACGTTGTACCAACTGTAAAGCTTGGTGGAGAATAGATAACGGCATTGATAACTCAGGGGTTATCCTAGGCCCATTAGTTCCAGTGAAAAGAAATCATCATACTTTTGCATATCTAGACATTTTGGACAAGTGCTTCCAACTTTGTGGGAACAGTTTGGGCAAGGCCCACTTCTGTTGCAGTGTAACTGAAAGTATTTGAAGTAAGCCCACAAATACATGGGGAGGACCCAGGGTACTCCACCCTGAGATTGAACTCAGGACCTTCTTGCTGTGAGGCAGCTGTGCTGCCCTCTGAGCTGCCCTGCCACCCTCCTTCCCAGAGTTGAAAGTGGTTATAGCTACAAAGGGGGACCAGTTTGGAATTTAGAATGGGATGTGTTAAAAGCATCTGCGGGTGCAGTGTGTAGGTGTCGTAATACTTTTTTTTCCCCTATATATTATAGGTCTGATCACGCTGTTATATAAAATTTCTTGGGGTACTTTATCACAGAGACCCAAAAATCAATAAAGGTCTTTGAATCTTTAAACCCAGAATTTGGTAATGGTAATTTATCACTACTTAACCTTCTAGCTATTCACCCATCTGTATAATCTACTTAAAATTAGTATTAATTAAATGTGTGTTTGTGATCCAGAGTAAGCGTCTGTACACGGAGCAGTTGCAGCACCCAGACATCTCAGCTGAAATAGCCAGTAAGATGGCTCGATTCCACCAGATGGTCATGCCCTTTAATAAGGAGCCCAAGTGGCTGTTTGAGACCATGGACAGGTAGAAGCTTTTCTCACCAAGTGCCTCAATAGACTTGTACTTAGAACAATATAGTGGTGCGCTCTACAAACTTGTGTAACATAAAGCATGCATAAAACATGAGCATGAGTTCATCATCTATTTTTCATCAGAGTATTTTGTCTTCTACTTTTGTTCAGGTATATGGAGCAAATCAAGAATATTGAGTTTGTGCGTGATGCTCACATCAGGAAGTTTAAGAAGCTGATGAAGTATGATCTTTCTGCTGAACTGGCAAATCTAAGGTGAGAGGGAAGGAGGGAGGGATGGGGATCAACAGCAGAAAGAGGATAGTGGAAATTAAGGGGTTTATTTTCTAATGTGAAAAAGGTGTTACCATCTGCTGAGAATTTTGGTTAATTGAAATGTAATGACTGAAATGTAGATAGAAAGTTAGATAGATACTTTATTGATCCCAGGGGAAATTTAGCATAACATAGTGTATATATACATACTATATGGTGAGGGATAAGCAGATAAATATTTAACATCGGTTTAAATTATAACTTCTGAAATATACAAAGCAATTGTACAATTTTAGTAATCAATACAGAAAAAAGTGTGGAGTTAGTGGACGAATAGTGGAATTCGAAGGCTTCTTTACCCGAACAATTCAGACATCGAACGATCCGATTGAATCCTTTTTGTGGCACCAAATTAGAACAAGAACTTAAGACTTTGAACTTATAAGTTTCAGTGATGATCTTTAAACCTTCATGCACATAAGCCAGTCCACGTTGTGGGATAATGTAGGCAAATTGCCATTACCCAAATGTAACCCGTAACCAAAGAGTAAATCATTTAGGGCTTGTGAATAGATGAATCCTATAACATGAACTTTTAGGGGAGAAAATTGATTTGGACGGCCTTCTGAAACAAATTTTGAATTCCGTGGTTCTACTGTATTTTTACAACTATCAAAAATAATTGGATCAAAATCATTCACACTGCTAGCATGTCAGTAACTGTGTTTGTCTGAGTCAGAGCAACACTATGGTACAGGTTATGCTGTGTGATCTTATTATCTGAAGGGCAATGCAGGGGAAAGGTTGGCATTAGATACGGGTGAGCGTTCTGCACATACCCTGCTTTCTATGGCACAAACACAGTGATTATGCAACTATTAACCCTGTCAAAAATTGTGACACTCGTATGTTGTTCATCCAGTTTCTTTCTTTCTTTTTTTAAATGTATTTATTTATTTATTTTAAACTTTTCAGCATAAAAACAGATCGCAGATATTATTCCAAACATTTTTGCAGAACTATGTGGCTTCATGAAGAATATCTTAGACAACTTAAATGTACTTTTAAATTGACATTTTTAAGCAGAAGTGATGTAATCACTGCATGTGTGCCTAGCTTACATTTGGTGCTTACATACCTTCACAAACTGTTGGGACTACTAGCTGTAGGATTAGTATACTCTTTCAAGAAGGAAAGCCATCTTGTCAGAGTGTAGTAAAATATGCTTTGCAAAATATGGTTGTTCCCAGCTAGCTGTAGCAAAAATATGGTGCAAGAATAAACAAAATTAAAGTGAAACCAAGTACCAAGTAAAACATCAACACATCACAATGCAGTATGCCTTTAATATGACAAAAAACAATTCAAAAATTCAAAAACCTGAAATTCAAAAACACAACAAAATGAATGGAAAACAGATGGTTCAGAAGAAGCACAATGCTTGTGACAGAACTGTCAGATTCAAATGAATGTCATTTGATTTAAAAATTATAAAAGCACACTAAAAGCCAAGACAAGAATACAAGACTACAAGAGATAAAGAGATATAATGATGGAATGTGGCTGACTGGGTCAATGAAAAGGCTTCATTCTTTAAGCTTGTTTGTCAATGATTGTTAAAAAATGGTAACAACTTAGTATGACATTTCATTAATTAAATATAAATGTTCAGGCCATCGTTTGGCCCTGATTAGGAGTAAAACATGTTTTTTAATGGTTGATGAATCCATAATTTTTACTTGTTCTTGATCTGGAAAACATGTCTTTCATTAAAACAATATAATCTGTTCGAGATCTTATTTATCAAGATGTTCAGCTACAAAACAAAAACTACTTGGTGTCATATGTATTTTGTTCTTTGCTAAAAAGTGGAAAAAGCACAATATAAGTGTGATTACATAGTTTTTGCAGAAGTACTCAAAATGCATAGTGAAGAAGAGAACTGAGCAGAACTGAGAAGAGTGGGGTTGCTGAGTTTAAATCTAGATGTTGTATGACCCTGCTTTCTCACCCTTAATTTTAGAACACTACTGACAGAGACGCCTTCACCTGTGGTATTCTGTCACAATGATGTGCAAGAAGGTAAGACTCAATTTGTGTATACTAATATTGTTATCTTCGGTTTTACTACATTTTACATTCA
>JAUZST010047266.1:0-25493 GCA_034779995.1 Parotocinclus haroldoi | reverse complement strand
GGACAAGGTGGGTGGGATCGCTTCCGCCGCTGAATCCACCAATGAGCAGGCAGTTTGTGATAAACAGACCTGTAATCAGAGACCTCAAACGCATTTCACATTTTGTTCTAGACTCTTCTTGAAAACATCCCCTCCTCTCTCCTCTTCAAACTGAGAGCATCTTTGGCTTGTTTATGCTCCACAGACGTTTTACTGGAACTAAATATTGTCTTGGAACAAAATAAAACCTGATCATAAACAAGTGAGAGCTAGTGGTCCAAGGCGCTTTCATTCATATTGCAACAAGACATGTCAACAGACAATTCCAACAGACACTTTCAGAACGATGTCAACCCCTGGGCCACTTGGCATACAGTGCACTTTTTTATTGGAGGAACGTTACTTCAGTCAGTCTTGATTGTATTAAGTCAACACTCCAGCTGAATCACACAGTTAGAAATGGAAAAACACAACCAATAACTCTAATAACAGTGACAGGCTATACTATCCTAAGCTACACTATATGTTTTCCTTCAGAACTGTGTCAAGCAGGCTCCCGAAAGCCCTCACTCAACCTTATAACGGACTTAAAACGGCATATACGTGCAAAGCAAACAGAGGGAACAGACATTAAGAGAGACAGAGGAAGTGACAGAAGAGGAGGGGGTCGCTGATGTGTGTTCAGCTACGCACCAGGCTGCCAATCTAAAGTCAGTTGATAGCTCAAGGTTCAAGGGTTTTATTTGTTAGTGCACAGAACAACACAGAACAAGGTCAGGTCAAGCATTAAAAATCCTTGTGACAGGCACTCCTTCAAACACTCAATGACTGCCATATAAACAGCCATTAAAAGTAGTTCAACGTAAGACAATATAGTATGTATATGTAGTACAGCAGTGGTTCCACAGGTCAAATATACATGTTTGGGCAGACACAGGGTCTCGTTCATGAAATGTAAGCAGAACAAATGCGTGTGTGAAACTTTTTTTTCGGCCATGCTCATAAAAATGTAGTCCCAGAACGTTAATAAGTACACCAAAAGTGTTATAAGACATGCCTGCACTCGAGTTCAAGTATTGATCAAAGAATTATTTAATACAGAAAAAAGTTTTTTTTTTTTTTTTTTTTTTTTTTTTAAATTTTTTTTAAGTAATGTTTTTTACAATTAAACTCAACACACTCTTTTTAATATTAAGGCCTGTTATTCAAAAACTTCCAATAAGCCTGTACAGGGTAGTCGTTTGCTAAATAATTTTTTGTTTATGGCCAATTAATTAATTCATGTGGACTGTTTCATTAGAACTGAGTTTAGGGTGTGTAATGCTTGTATGTATGAGATGTATGGGTATGAGTTTATTAGTCCCTCAGAGTCCATGCTCTTCCTGTATCTGTACAGGTGATGATTGGATTTTTGGCTGCTAGAACGTTCCAGCGGGAGATTGCTGACCCCTAGCTCTCAGAGAGCTGCCTCATGCATTTTAGACTGCATAATCCACCTTGTGCCTCAACACAAGTTCATTTACAGCATGGAACAACAGCTGAAAGCTAAAAAAAAAAATATTCTGTACCACTGATCACTTCCCCAAACGTCATTGAGACTAATACTGAGTACTTAACACACATTTGCATCAAGGCACAAGCTAATGATGCCTTTGCATGTATAAATAAGAACTACTATTCAGTCAGTGTGTGTGATCTCTGGAGCAAAATGTTATCTTCTGAATGCTGTGGCCTCATGGAATCAGTCTGGAAATTTGAGATTGCTGGAAAACAAACATAAGGGCTAGAATATTGTGAGCTTATTTATATAGCCCACATGATTTTGCTGTCAAGATACTTTTAAGAACCCAAAAATACCACTAAGGGGGCTGCACAGTGAGCAGGTCCTGGATTAGGGAGCAGTCTGGGAATTTTCTGTCTCTGCTTGGGTTTACTCCAGGTACTCTGGTTTCCCCCCATAGTCCAAAGATGGCCAATATATTAATTGGTGTCTCTTAAAGTGCCCCTAGTGTGTGCGTATGAGTACGTGCCCTACAAAGAATTGACGCCCTGTCTAGGGTTATTCCGGCCTTGCACCTTATGCCTTGGGACCGGTACTCCTGCAACGCTGTACAGAATCAGGCAGATAAAGTCAGTAAACACCAAAATACAAATTACACTGCCAATTAAATGAAATTATCGTGATTAAGTAGCAAGTGGCATATTCATGCGGGTGAACAGAAGCATGTTAAACTGAATGAGTGTTACAGAGTGACTGGTCAGTGTATGGTCACCAACACTGCCAAAACACACTGACAGCCATGGGGCATGAACAGGATCAGATTGTCCAGCAGTTCTTGTGGTATTTTCGGCCACTCTTGCTCCTGCTCTGCTGTAATGGGGTTAATAGATATACACAAAGGTGCATGCACAAAGGTTTTGGGACACACCTCTTTATCGTTGAATTAATGTGCTTCCTCCTATACCATTGCCACAGGAGTATAAAACCAAGATCCTAGTCATGCTATCTGTCTTTACAAACATTTGTAAAGAAAAATGCGCTAGTCTAAAGAGCTCAAGATAGTTTGTGAAACGTCTTCCATGTTCCATGTTCCGATGTGTGAATGCGTTTAACTTTCAGCTCAAGAAGTGTTGTGGGAGGCATTGGACGGTGTGCCAGATGTCTTCCCAGTACATCCCAAACATGTTTAATCGTATTCAGGTCTGGAGAACATGAAGGCAAGCCCATGCGTTTAATTCCTGCCTCTCGAAGCATGTTGTTTTGATGCACACGATGGGACCTTTCCTCCATCGTCCAAAGTTGTTTTCAACTGCTTCAGCAAAGGGTACCACTATATTAAATTTCTGATGATGTGGAGCTCAATTTTGTACAGTCTGGGTGCATATCCTTCGTCCAGTGGCAGCAAGAAACAGTCCCTGTAACTCTGTTACATCGCTGCTCCTGCTCCATCTTGCCAATAAGGTCAAGTAGAGGTCAGATGGGCCCACCTTAGTCTTCTTCGTACTGTTCCAGTCTCTTGAAAGCGATTCCACAGTCTGCTACTAATGCTTGATCCAAGTGCTTTTGCCATTGTTGTCTGCATTTGATCAGCTTCGAGACGTGCCATGTCTCTCCATGCTCCGCAAACAGGCAAATCGCATTGCAGAGGGCTGGGAAATTGAACGTTCTTGAAAGTGCAGAAACTCCAGCACTTTCAGGCCTTTGTATAATGCATTTTGCATTGTCTCATTTGCATCGTAGAACAACTTTCTATGACTTGTTGTTTGCTTTTCTGATGTTCTTGTTGAATAAAAAAAAAGTTTGTTATTTTTATTGCTTCAAATTAATTTTGAAATATCCTGTAATTTTTGTGAGCAGTGTATAAATGACCGTGCACACCCAATTCAATAACAAACGCATGATCTATTAACACATCCAGCAGCATTAATTAGGGATTTTACATGTAATTTATCATGCGTTACGCGTCTTTATATCAAGGTTTTTTTTGAATGAGGACCACAGAGTTTAAGATACATAAATGCATGCCACATGGCATTCCACTCTTTTATTCCATTTTATGTTCAATACCAAGCTGCAGCTCAGTATGAATACAATGTTTAAAATAAATTCCAGTAAAGTTTGGAAGCAAAGAGGCATGTATGTGAGTATCAGAGTGGTATGGCTTGAAAATCGTCTTTTCTACAAAAGGGAGAAAAAGATTGGGAACCACTGCAATACGAACTGTTACACTGTGGCTTATTACTGATATAACTGGCATTAACTGATGAGGTAGTGTGTTAAAAGTTATTGTATGTACGAGCCCCTGCTTGAACATAAACATTACCATCACCACTATGAATATGTCAAGTCCAGACACGCTGCTTCATGTTATTCCACTCTCAGATACACATGCACCCAGCATACTTTGATACCTTCACTTCACGTGTTATGTTTACAAGAATATACTAGAGCGTCTGACAGGGATTGAATTACTGGAACCAGTCAAATGACTTTTACGCTCTTGTTCCAGCCATTAGTCTTCCCTGGTTTCTTTCTCCCTCGATCTATCTCTGTTCTTTAGTGCCTAGCCAGCTGTCTTTTTCCACCACAGCAGCATGCGCATTTCAGCTTGTTCTGTCAACAATCTTGACCCTCTGATGTTACTCAGCATGGCAGCAACACAGAGGTCAATGATCGTGCTTTCTGAACCATTTTCAAAACGAAAGTAAGACCTACAACCGACTGTAAAAGCTGAGGAACCTTTAAAGCTTGAGGCCTTCAAAATAGGTTCTGACCATTCCATGTATTGGCTGTTCTTTACGTCGGATTAATACTGAGAGACGGCGTGTGAGAAAACTCCACATCCTGGGAGGGGTTTGTCGGTTAGTCATTGACAGGAACTAGAACAGAGTTCCTATCTGCCTGGAAAGGGCAAAGCCCTCAAAAAAGATTGGGAACTGAATGCCACGTGACCCTTTTGGAATACACGGTGAACTAGCAAACACTCTCCATGAGCATGGAACACAAGAATTTTAAACTATCTGAATGAGTGTTATTGTTTTATTATTAGATATTATTGTATTATTAAACATTCATCATTATTGACAACACACCAGAAAATATCATGACATTTTCTGCCAATGTCACACACTTCTAAGTAGCTGTTGTAGGTCTGGGGAATGACTCCACTATCCAGACTCCCCTCCCTCATGCCTGTAAGACCTTGGCAGAAGCACCACTGGGAACCAAACTGGGGTCACCACAATGGTGGGCTGATGAACTGCTGTCACATAATTCTATTTTATTATTACTAACAAATTATTACTACAAATTACTAACAAATTATGTTTTACTGTACATCATGATACATCACTTCTTCATTATACAGAACGTGGAAAGTACATGGATCACATTTGTAAACCCTAATCTACGGTCTTAAAATGTAAATGAAAGATACAGTACCTGCCAATATGTTGTGGTGCTGATTGAGGCAGACACTTGCTGAGAATTCTGCGTCTAAGTGTGCTTGCATGACTGGATTGTGTGACAGAGTAGCAATAGACCCTCTGGACGACCAAAGATAAAGGACCACACATAGAACCCGATGGCTCACAAGCCTCAATAGCCTCTAAGATAGACTCGAATGGACGTTGGGAATCCTTCCAAGCCTGTGTGTGAAGAAAACATTTTTAAGACATAGACTTTGGATTTCATGAATTACATAACCGGTGGTGAGCTTAGTGTAGATTTCTTTATTATTATGTAAGTTCATTTTATCCAATTCTTATTTTACTCACTGGCCACTTTATTGTACACCTTGCTAGTATCGGGTTGGAGTGCCTTTAGTCAAAGACTAAAGATTTTAGTTCATAGTGACATCATAGCATCACAAAATTGCTGCGTATTTATTGGCTGCACATCCAAAATCTCCTATTCCACCACACCTCAAAGATGCTCTATTGGGTTGAGATATGGTGAATGTGAGGCCATTTGAGTACAGTGAACTCAATATAGTCAACAAATCAGATCGAGATTATTTGAACTTTGTGACATGGTGTGTAGAAGGTGAGTACGCTGAAGTGATAAAGGGATTTACTTGGTCAGCAACAACACTCGGCCAAGCTGTGGCATTTAAATGTTGCTCAATTGGTTTTAAGGTTTGCCAAGAAAATTTCCCCTATACCATTATAGCATCACCACCAGACTGCATCGTTGACCCAACACAGGATGGTACCATACTTTCATGTGGTTTATATCAAATTCTGACGCTACAATCCAAATATCTTGGAAACGTTTTTCCAGCCTGTGTGAACTGCAGCCTTAGTGCTTTGCCGACAGGAGTAGCACCCAGTGTGGGCTTCAGCTGTTGTGCCTCTAAGGTTCTGATATGGCTGCCTTTTTATCAACTGGTCTGACCATTCTCCTCTGATCGAAAGTACTTTTGCCCAGAGAACCACCCCGCACTGGATATTTCCTGGATATTTTATTTCCTGGACAATTCTCTATAAACCTTAAAGATGGTTGTGCATGAAGCTCCCAGTAGATCAGTAGTTTCTGAAATACTCAGACCAAATAGCACCAACAACTATGCCCTGTTCAAAGTGACTTAGATCACCTTTCTTCTCTGTTTTGATTCTCGGTTCGAACTTCACCAAGTGATCTTGACCATGTCCATGTCAGTAAATGAAAGTAACGAGCAGCTGAACAGGTGTACCTATTACAATGATTAGTGAGCGTAAATCTCGAATGGCAATCAGACAAACATATTGCTTACAGACTCAAGCAGCCTCACAAAGACAAAGAAAGTCAATCCACACCTGTTTAGGTTTGGGTGCATGTGAAGAATTGGGGTTGTCCTCTCTTGACCATAAGCACCTAATTAAAGGGTATGGTTTCATCTTTTCCTTGGGCCCGGAAACGCCCGAGCAGCTCATGTTGTTGCTCTGCTGTGGCGTTGCTAAAACCTTCTGGCTAAAATGTGTGTTGAGAATGATGGGATGTGGATACTGCTCAATGACCAAGCTTTGCCTAAAGCAGAGAGAATTAGGAAAAAAGATTAATAAACAAGAAAAACATCAACAATGATCCAACATGGCAGCACAATAGGGTAGTAGACAGAGCTCCCAGCTCCAGTGACCAAGATGAGGCTAGGCTTACCGCTGCCTGTGTGAATTTGGTCGTTCTTACAAACCCTCCATAATTATGTAACTTTCAAAGCCATCAGGTTAATTTCCATATCTGATAGGTCTCTGTGTGAGTGCATGTGCCCTGCAATGGTCTGGCACCGTCTAGGGTTTATTCTCACCCTGAGGCCTGTACTGATCACCCAATTCACACCCTGAATTGAATTAAGCAGGAATAGGAAGCAAGTATCCAACAATTAGAAAACATACGGCTTACAAAAATCCCAAAAAAAAAATTTTTTTAAGCAGTTTACATGGAAAACAGTAACAAAAAGAAAATGGTCTTACAGTTCATGGTAACTTATGTTATTGTGTTTTAAATGTTTCACATTTAAAAGGAAAATGTAGGGTTTTTTTTAATAATAACTTTCTTCTACTGCAAATCACCTCGAAACCTTCAGAGCATGTTGATATATAACCCACAGGGTGATAAACATGCATGATGTGGGAAACAGCAAACATTAAACGACAAAGGCTTATCTGATAAGCTTCTTCTTTTCACCTCAGCAAAAATAATACAATACCTTATGAGTGAGCCATGTACTAAGCATATTCCCCTTAACCAATAGGCTTAAATGTTACATTTCCTTATGCACATACGAAACAGACTTTGTTGAAGGAAACATTTTAAACGCCTGTTAGCTGAAATAACTTTTCAGTTTTACTCCACAAAAACTTTCGTTTCCTGTCTCAGATACTATAGCAAGTCGAGGCCTGCTCAGCCCTCCCCATATGACGCACTAGATAAGCTAGATAATGAAATTGGTACGTCATAACTTCAGCCCCAAGACAGAGCAGAGATGTGGTCAGAGGAGTGATTTTCTATTATGCATGAACTGAATGAACCGCAGGCTACACATGGAAGCTGGAAGTCAGCCAAGTAAAGGCAAGTTTACACAGGAGAGGTGGAGCCACTGGCCTGTTTAGTACAAACACCAAACCTCGTCACTTCACAGAAGGATATGGAGCAAAGTCCAATCTTGGGTATAGCCCATTATAAACGTTTACACATCATCAACTTATCCTTGATCAAAATGACATGATGATTTTAAACAGCAACTCAGTTAAAATGACAGTATTTTGTCTTTTATTCATGGTATTAATGTGGTATTAAACTATTATCCAGAAAGAATAATAATGCAGATTAATCAGAGACAAGAACTGAAAAAACCTAGTTGAAAATTCTTGGTTCTTTCAACCGTTCAGACATTTAAAAACGTTTTTTTCTTTTGGAAGATATGGCTTTCAAGAGAACAATTCAGTTAATGGTGTGACACAGGTGCAGTCACCTACACAGGAAGCAGCCTCTACCTACTTAAGTAGGACTGCATTTTAAGAATCATTAGTCATATGCATTGTAGAAAGTGTACTTACACACTGCTGGGAAGAACACAGCACTGAAACGCCACATCATGCTTGTTCAGGGTGACAGAAAAGGGAAAAATGCTTACATTTCTATCTTTTATAAGAAATACATTTAATCCGAGATTTGGATTTAACATGCAAAATGCATATTTAATCACAGTGTATTTTTGTGTGTGAATGACCTTCACCATGACACATCCCATACCATGACAGATCCTGGTTTTTGGACTTACAAACAGCCGAGATGGTCATTTCTGTCTTTAGTCTGTTAAACTTAGTCTGTGCTGTTGGCAAACAGGAGCTCCTCTGGCTATTTCCGGATGCTGCCTTTGTACCAAATCATGATTACAATCACCTGTTGACATAACCTGTTTGAGATTGCATAATTATTATTTTTTTTTTAAATGAGCTATTAATTAGCTTTTAATTTAACTACTAGCTCTAAATGATCCTTTTTTGGGATAAATTGCAGGTCTGAAATGCAGGAGTGGATGTTTATTAACAAATTAAATGCAGTTGACAAGACAAAACATGAAATATCTCAGGTTCATACTGTCTGTAATGAAATAAAAGTAAAAATAGTTTTCATATGCATTTCCATAGTATCAACTTTTTTTCTGATTTGGGGTTGTATGAAGTAACTTACTAAGGGATAACCTGTTTCTTTGATTTCCTTCAATGTTCTATGTCTCATGGGTAAACTTGCAGACAAATTTGGACTCATTGTGTAAATGTTGGTCTACTCACTGGGAATGGCTTCACACTGCTGATTAGTAGTTCGCTAAATGTTTCTAGATAGTTTGTGTTTAATGTGAGACCAAGTATAAGGTTCAAATCTGCATAACACAAAAGCAAAACAAAAAAAATTCTTAATCCGCTTTGTGGCCTTTACAGTTGTGGCCCTGCTAAAAATAACTTAGGTTATCTTGATTTTCAATCTTTGAACAAAAGATTTTTCAGTTATAGTACACCAGCGTGTCTGCAATATGTTACTGTATTTGAAAGCATTAACTGATTTTTCAACTCTGAACCACTCAAATCAACCTTTCGACATCCTGACAGAATTGTTTTTTTTAGTCAGCAATGGCATTTAACACACCTACACATAAAACGAGAATTAGACAGCCTTCTGAATATTGTTCTCTTCAAAAGGGTCTTGAATTTTGTTGACAGATTTTGATGTGTTTTGTTGTCTTTGATAATTACAAATTCAAGAGGGTGGCCATCTCTGTTCGAAGAGATTTTCTAGCAACATAACCTGCTGTTTCAAAGTATTTACCTATAATCTTAACAGCTCATAGTGAAATAGTTATTTGCTACGCCTTTAGGGTCCTGCATATTTCAGAATAGCCGCTGATGAAGAGCAGCTATGTGGTTTCTGACAGCAACCCTTACATGCGATTTTGCATTTCTGGATTATATATTCTTACTTGTTTACATTGAGACTCTGGCCTCCATAGTGAACATATAAGTCTTCAGATATCTATCACTTCTGTTTCTATTTAAGAGCTTGTTGTTTAAGTGACAGATTACAGCTAAAGACGAGTCTTTTGAGGAAAAAACAAGACAGGCTGTTTTACATCAAACAATTAAATGTTTTCAAGATGTTCTCTTTGAATGTAAGTGATTTTTGTACAAATTTTGGATTTTTTTTTTTAAATATTGTGTACAAGTGAAAAATCTACTATAAAAATATCAGTCACACAGAAAGAGAAAGTAAGGCTACAAAAAAGGCTACAATCAAGCAAGGAGTAAAAGGGATCCAGCTGTGTTTTCCCTCAGGCTTGCTGGAAATAAGCAAAGCACTGCCAGGAAGAGGAATGCAGCCCATTCCCTGGAACAGAACAATGACGTGGGAGCAGTGTGGGAGAGAGAGGGGGAGTGACCGAAAATGAGGGAAACCAGTTTGTGCTGAACTTTGCCGAAGTCATACTTGGCTGTTCCCCGTTCCCTTCAGAAACATCGGGTGTACCCAAAAAAGCATTTTTGCCAGTCCCTGAATTAATACATTTACTTTTACAGTATTTAGCACACACCCTTATTAGAGTTTTATTTTTTTCCAATTTAATGGAACAATTGAGGGCTGCAGGAGAAAGGCAGCTCAGCTGAATTCAACGTACCATTTGTTAGTGCAGAATCTTAAGCTCTGACAAATCAAGCGTTAATGCATCAGTATTCTGTGCACACCTCAATAACTGCGCCCATGAAGCCGTGAAGCAAAAGAAAAAAAAATGAAGAAGAAGAAAAAAAATGGCACCTTTAGTTTAAGTTTTCACCCTTGGCCTTTATTCACTGAAATTCTTCCAGATTCCTTGAATCATATTATAAAAATTTTGAACAGAAGTTGGAGAAATATGCAAATACCTTCCAATATTTCTTTGCGGTACACTGTTTTCAAATATTTCAATAATTTTCTCACACATTTGTTGACAAACTGGAGATCATCTTGGTTTCTCAGGGATCTTTCCTGAATGCTTTTGTACCAAATCATGATCACATTCACCTGTTTCTAATCACATCATTTTTTTTTATCATTCCTTACTAGCTGTAATTTGCTCTATCACAACTTTCTTGGAAATGCATTAGAGACCTGAAATGCAAGAATGGATGTTTATTAACAAATTAAATTATGTTGACCAGAATAAAACATGAACTATAAGAGGTTCATACTGAAAGGAAATGTAAGGAACACTGCAGTTTGTTTTAAATTAGCATTTTCTACAACCTCGCAATGTTTTCTGATTTGGGGTTGTATTAATGTAGCATGTTTGGATACATTTTACTAAAAAGAGCTTTAAACATGAAAAAAAGCACAGTATTGGTCTTTGGTACTGAAGTTGAAATTCTCAGTATTGTGATAACACTACTCCAGTGCTGATTTGCCTGTATGTGTAATTTTATTTCTTGTATTGTTATTTGAAACTTTTTATGATATTTTCTTCTTGTAAACACATAATAGTTTCCTCTTCTTCCACCTAATGTTTGTTAAGCGATTTGAAGCTGCTATATAACATTTTATACTACACTAATTGACAAAAAACGCACTAAGCATTTGTTGGAACTGAATGAAATTTAGATTTATGAATGTAATGATGATATATGTAATGATTACAACATTAAAGCAAAGGGATAAGTTAGGGAAAACTGTAATACTGAAAGGAGGCTTTAGTGCAATGTTGATATCCTGTGGCACATTTACCCACAGATGCAGATGGGCCTGTAGATCCTGTACAGGTCCCATAAATGCCCAATTGCTAAAAAATCTGGCACTTGCTAAGGAATAGTTACACTCCTGGGAAACCCTTGCGGTGTTTGGGTGAGCATTATCCAGCTGAAAAATTCTAGTTACAAAATGTACCGCACGTATCCTTGCTCTCTGTTAGTGCTTTCCATGTGTGTGACCTCCTAACTGGTAGCACAAAATGGCGTAAATGTTGGCCAATTTGTTGAAACTAAAATCCTGCTTCTGTCAGTCCAATAAGGAGCTCCCTCTCAAAATCTGTCAACTGGGTGAAATGTTTATGAGTGCACCACAGAGGCATCTATAGCAATCAATAATCTCTCACCAAAAGGTACACTACCCAAAATTAGGCCCAAAGAGCCTTTTTTTGAGTACACTTTTCCTCTCTCACGAGGCAAGACCCAGTGTCTAATCACACCACTGTTATTGTGTTATATAAGTTATCTGTAATAACTTAGTTTTATAGCAACCCAACATTTCTCTATGTTATAAAAGTAAGAACTTTATTATTAATATTATTTAACGTTGTATCAGCTGTTGTGCCAAGTTCACAACAAGCACATGGTCACGTCAGAACTAGTCATACACGATCACACTAGGCCAATTTAGCATATATTTGGTCTGGGGAGGAAAACCGGTTTATACAGTTGTTGGCTTTGAGATCAATAAGCGAATAAATTTCACCATGAAGCAGCAGAGAACATTTAGCTATTTTTCATGCACTTACAGCAAGAAGCATTTCCTAATAAGTGATTTCAGGGGAAAACATGCACAAGCTCCACACCCTCACACAGACAGACACAGACACTGACACACCCACACACAAAAAATACACACAAAGAGACACTACACAGTCACACACAGAGATACAGGCATGCATGGATCATGTGCCACACAGACACACACACACAACAGACAGACAAGCATGCTCAGATAACACTCAGTATGCATGCACAAACGTGTACCTTGTAAATGTTTATTTCTATAGGTGTGACATGACACATGTGAGCGAGCGAGGGAGAACGTGAAAGACAAAAAAAAGTTATCTGCACCAGTATACTAAGCTACATCACAAAACGTATAAAGAATTTTGAAGATTCAAGCTAGAATAAAGCAGGCATTTTCCACACATAAAGGCTTATAATTATCCCATCGTTAAAGCTTATGAAGGCCCTTATTAATAAATGTGCTGGGACTGTGTTAGCCTAGTGGTTAAAATACTGGACTATGAATCAGAAGGTCCAGGCTTCGAAACCCACCTCTGCTTCAGTTGCCTGGACCCACAATTGCTTGGATTATGAGACTGTATACATTTTAAGTCGCTCTGGATAAGGGTGTCTATTAAATGACAAATGCAAATGTAAATGCTTGAAGGTCTGAATAATTCCATGAATGAGGTAGATTCAGAACATTCACAGAGTTTGACAGAATCTAATTCGCTTATGGGACAGACCTTTGCTTCAGTGTCAGAGGTCAGGTTGTATTTTTGGCAAGCAAGTCATTGAAATGAAACATTTCTCATAGTTCATGCTAGCAAATGTGTACTGAGTAGAATAAAGGCAAGGGCTAAATACTGTAAAGGTTAATGTACGATTAATCAGAAAAGGTTGGGACAGTATGGAACAATAAACTAAGTGTTTTATTTCATTGCATACAGTATGAACATTGACACATTTAATGTTCTGTCTGATCAGATTTATTTCATTTGTTTCATTTGTGTTGCTTTTCAGGTCTGCAACACATTCCAAAAAAAGTTGGGGCGGTACAGCATTTACCACTTTGTAATGTTGCCATTCCTTTTCACAACACTTAAAAGAGTAGTAGTAGTAGTAGTAGTGTTTATTGTCATTTCAACCATATACAGTGTTAACAGTACACAGTGAAACGAAACAACGTTCCTCCAGTAAAAGACGTTTTGGCACAAAGGATACCAAGTGATTTTGTTATTTTGTCCCAATCTCATAGCAAAGATAAACAAGAAAACAGCGTCATGGTTGCTGCATTTTTCATTTGTACATTCTCCACAATTTGGGGACAGGTCAAAACTTCAGGCAGGCCATTTCAGTACCCTCTCTTCTTCCACAGTCATGCCCGTCTAATGTGTGCAAACTGTGGTTTTGCATTATCTTGTTATATGTTGCTTAAAAATCTAAAAAAAAAAGTACTTTTCTGCATTAATGCTGTCATCAAAGTAGTGTAAATTACCTTTGCCAAGGGTACTGGCACAGCGCTAGACCAAAACAGACCCTGGCTTTTGGACTTGTTGCTAATTTGGTCCTGAGTGCACAGCATCAATTTCTTATAGAAAAAAAAAGAAATACATTTATGTTATTTACAGTCTTACAACCCAATTGTGGGCTAAGGCCTTTGCTCAAAGACCCAACAGTGGCAGCTCGGTAGGTCCAGTATTTAACTGCTATGCCACCACAGTTCCAAATACTGATTCGTCTGACCACAAAACAGATTTCCAGTGTCCAAGCTCAAAGAAGTCGATGCCACTTCCGTGACATGGTTAACATGAGGTTTCTTTTTTGCACAGTAAAGTTTTAAGTGCAATTTGCTAACGTACCTCTGTATTGTAGTGCTTGAGAAAGGTTTAACAAAATAATCCATTGCCCAGGTGGTCATATCAGCTATTGTTGAATGACAGTTCTTAATGCTGTGCCGTCTGATGGATTAGAGAGCACAGGTGTTCACAGTTTAGGCTTGTACCCTTGCCCTTTACCCACCGAAATTCCTCTTTTAGTCCTTTAATCATTTAATTACATTGTGTGCTATAGAGAAGTATGAGGATCTCTTTCAAGGTTTCATTAAGCAACACACTTTTACAACATTTCAATAATTATATCATGCATTTCTTCACAAGCTAGAGATCCTTTGCCCATCTTTGCTTCTCATGTATCATATGTCATCCCCTAAACTGCCCCATCTGAACTTTTTTTTTGTAATACAGGCCTGAAATACATGAACGGATGTTGATTAACAAATGAAATGAAGTTGACCAGGTAAAACAGAAATATATATTGAGTTTATATTGTTCGCAATGAAATATAGCCAAAACAAGAAGTCAAAACAAATCTAATAAACCCTGCTTTTTTATTTGTACCTTATCATACTATTTTTTCTGATTTGGGTATGAAATACAAGGGGAGTTAAAAGCCATAGGATACACTTTTATTTCCAAAACAAAATGGAAAATGACATATCTGAATACAATATCTAGCAAGTAATGGGTGAGGGGGGTATCGTTTAGGCTATGTCTGGAACATGACATGATTTTAAAAGCTGCCATATTGGATCAATGGCAAGTTTTTTTTCCCCAATGGGAAGGTGGTCATGTAGCATTTCAAAGAAACTGCTCTCAGAACTGTCTCAGAAATCAACTGCTGCAATCAGATTTGCAACAACTCTGGTTTGCAACAACAACTGGGAACGTTGCCTATGATGCACAGCTATCCGACATGTTTAATCTGCTGTCCCTGTTGCTAAAAACAGAGCTGAAGGTGCAAGATCCAGGTATTAAAAACCTGCATGAGAATCTCTGGAGAAAGCATTCAGGGAGTTTTTCCTTTCCACTGTTGCCCTAGGCTTTCTCAATTTGGATTGGCCTTTTAAGATAATATCATGCTGTAAACAATGCTCCATTGTAAACAGGGCTACTATAAACTATATAAATAAATCTGACTTGACAGGCATCCACGATGGGGTGCTGACGGTAAGGTTTGTTGTGGATTTTATCAGCATACACAATTTGTTTAAGACGAATTTAGAGATTAAAAGTTGAGGTATGTGAGGTCATGTGATGGCCAATCCAATGACCAGGGAATTAAATATCCAGCCACTGACAAGCGACTGCTCCGTTTTGTGTTTAGCCCTATCCTGTTGGAAATAACAGGGGGAACTGCCGTTTTTGATCAGAATAGACTGGGAACACTGTTTCCTGTAGCATTGTCAGGTAATGCTGAGCATTTAGGGTATAGTCGATGAAATAGGTTCCATTACACAAGTGCCCCATATTCCACACCACACCACACCACACCACAACCTTCACATCACCTACGCCTTGGGTGTTTCGACTGATTGTTTTCTTCACTCCAGTACCTCCCGTTCTGGCAGTTGAGCTCACCACTGACACTGAAATATAATTGCCCTTGTTACCGAACAGAGTGCCCTGTGCGAATGCGGAATCCCATTGATGTTGGTCTAACTCTTCACGTCTATCAGGTCATCTTCTGACAGTTTCTGCTGCAAGTAGTGACCTCTCTCCTTTCATCAATTCCATCTTGTTTTGTTGGTAGTTACCAGTGACTTTTGAACCACAGGAAATTGCCAATCTAATTGTGGAATTCACTTTCTGAGACAATTCTGATCTTCTTTGAAGTGCTACATGACCACCTTCCCGGTGGAATAACTTGCCCTTAATCCAATATGGCAGCTTTCGAGGTAGCCATGTTCTGGATTTAGCCTAAAAGACAAGACCCCTAATTCATTAATAGCTGGGGAATTCATGTCATTTTTCTCTTTTTGTTTCTGAATTAAAAGGGTGTCCCGTGTCTTTTGATTCATCCTGTATAACCTATATGTATGAAAAAAATACGCATAGATAAGTGGGTTTGTGTAAAATATACCTTACGGATATAAATTCTCAAAGTCCAGCTACTAATGATTTAAAGAAAACAACAATAAATGAATCAAAGATGGACTTTTATCTACAATTACAATTCATTTATGGTAGTAACTACATTATATACCTGGTTTGTTTGTGTTCTTACCATGGTGGATAAACATAGATGGTGTCTCCAGCAGCAGGTGCCAGATGAGTGGCGATATCTTTGCTAAAGAGTGCGACACAAGGCTCACTGTCTGCACGTCTGTCGCACAGCGCAGCCTGCATCCCACAAACTTCCCACACGTTCTGCACATGCAGCACCAACACGCCTGGTCTGTCCTCTGACACAGCACAGAGAAAGCATAGTTAGGACACAAAAATATTCACCTAAGAAGAAAAAAATAGCACTCCATGCACACCAAGACGTAAGCTTGATTCAGTTTAATGAAAATGTACACAGTAAGTGCGGTGGTATTTGATTACTTATCAAATTCATACCAGGAATTTATGTCAACCAATCACTGACAAGTTTGTTGTACTCTACTGCAATAGTAAAACTGCAATCAACTGCTGTAGAATAAAAGCAGTGCAGCTATTAAACAACCTGAAATAAACATTTCCACTGACGTTGTTAACAGCAACCGTTAACATAGCTGTTCAAGAGTCTACAGACCTCTAAGCAATATAATTTTTTATCATCATATATGCATATACCTTTAAAGTTTCTGCCAACTTTCTTAAGTTTCCATTAAATGCATTCTGAAAGTTAATATCTACACCCACTCTTCATATTCAAACATCTTCACATACCAGGTTAGTAAGAGAACACGGAAAATCGTTATACCTTGGAAATTAGAAAGAAAGATTACTTGCTTTACTTTTATGTTACATTAAGGTTATGCTCTAATAAACGGTGGCTATAAACTGAAGCTATAGTAAAATAAAGTGATATTTCACAATTTTAATCAGTGTACGTAATCGTACTCAGCCCATTTCTCAACAGCAATCACACTACATTCACAATCACTGAGATCAAATTGTTCACATTTTTCTGCACATATACCCAAAGCACAGATGAGGAATGCTGACTTTCCAGCCATTTTGTGTTCTGGGGGCCTGATACTCAAAAACATGCAAGTTTAGCTGTCTAGAGTGTTTAGCTTCGAGTTCCAGCAAGGTGAAATACATGATAGTTTTTTTTAAATTCCACAATTTGTACATGTATACAACAGACTATTTATCATTATCTTAATTTCCCTATTGATGTGTCTTTCAAAACTGTACACAATGCAGATTTTAACCACTGTACGTATTTTGGAACAACCTCCAAAGGGAGTCCTCTTCCTAGAGTTGGCCAACCTACCAAACTGAATATACGAAGGAGAAGGGCCTTGTTAAGAAAGGTAGCCAAGAACCCAATGGTCACTTTGGCTGAGCTCCCAAGATGCTGTGTGCATATGTGGGAAACTTACAGAAGGTCATCCATCACTGCAGCACTCCACCAATCTGGATTTTATGAGTGGCCAGACAGAAGACTCTCCTCAGTAAAAGACACATGATGTGTCTTTGTAAACAGCACCTAAAGAACTCACGCAGTGAGAAACAACATTCTCTAGTCTGATAAATCCAACTTTTGGCCTCAATTCTAAGCATCATGTCTGGAGAAACCCATTCCTAGCAATCAATATCATCCCGACAGTGAAGCACGGAGAGCATCATGCTGCGAGTTAGTTTTTTTTTAGCAGCTGAGAAAGGGAGACTGATTAAGCAATGGTTAATGGAGCTGTTGCTTAAAGAGATACATATATTATTAATGAAAAGCCTGATCCAGAGCACCGATGACCTCAGATTGTGCCAAATGTTCACAGGAGTGGCTTAGGCCCAAATCTGTGAATAACCACTAACACCAACTCTCTAAAATCTCTAAAGTGACCTGAATATGGCTGTTCACTGATGTTCTCCATCCAACCTGACAGAGCTTGAGAAGATCTGCAGAATGGCAAAAAAAAAAAAATCTTCGAATCCAGGGGTGCAAACCTTGTGGCATTACAACCCAAGGGTCTGAATATTTATTTAAATACTGTATCTTAATTTCTCATTCTTATTAACTTTAATTAAGCAGCAACATAGTCAGTCTTCCTAATTTACTATGCAAGTAAGCTATGACAAGGTCATGCAAAACCCTGAATCAACAGGATTAGCAACAATTTCTGGACACATTTCTGACAATCCTCTGTCCTATGTGTCTGCCACCAAACACTTTTAAATAACAAAGAGAGGTAAGGGCAAACCACACATACAATGCATATTATGTCAAATAGTATTTCAAAGAGCAATTTTTTAGTATGCTGTATAGTGGTGATTCACCTAAATGTTTAGCACTTCCGGACCAAAAACATGTAATGCAGTGTAACCCAGTTAGCAGAAATAACCAAACAACAAATTAACCCATTGGGGTTAGGGAACAAGGACTATAAGAAAACAAAATGTGCTTTAAAAAAAAAAAGAATTTCAGCTGTGTCGCCAGAAGGACTAAGTAAATAAGTAAATGAGCTGGGTAAATAAATCATAACAACACCAACAACAACAGCAACATCAGTGCTATTGCAATTGTTATTTTGCACAGGCAGTCCATGCCGTTGCCTTTACTCCAAAATTACTGCGGAAATTTTTTGGGAGATTTACCACACAAATATTTTGAGCCCATATTCACTCGCACCTCTGTATTTACAGTCCTTAGTCCACATACAGACAAAAAGTGTGAATCTTACCTTTAGCTGGGGTAACGCTGGACAAAGACTGGTGTCTCCAGAAGCTTATGGCTGACTTTTGTCTGCACTGAAGTCTGTTCAGCCTCTCTGCAAGGCCCCGGCTATGCAAAACACAGATTCATATTAACAACCCCAAATTAATAGAGCCACATGACTGACATTATGGACCATCTGAATGCCAGGTTTACCTGCATAAAACCCCTTGTACTGAGTTTGCAAGAGCAGGAGGCTCGTAGTCCAACAGAAGAACTTGGGCTCAGAGATAATTTTCAGGGAGACTTGTTGAGCGGTTATAGTCAGATTAACCAGTATAATGTTTCTCTACTCAAATTAGTAGTGGCAGTGTTAAAATTTCATGTGCTAGTATTATAGTTATTGACGAAGTAATCAGAATTTATTACAATATACACTCACCAATCACATTTATGTTATACCTCCATGTTTCTACACTAATTGTCCATTTTATCAGTTCCACTTATCATATAGATGCCCTTGGTAGCTCTAAAATTACTGACTGTAGTATATCCGTTTCTCTTATTTTTTGTATTTCTTTATTTTTCTTTACTCTGTTCTGTAATGGACAGGACCTCCACAAGACCAGCACAGACCAGCTTCCAGCTTGAGAACAGTCCACCTACCAAAACGGTATAGCCACCAGCATCCTGTGAGCACTGCTGTGTTTAATCCAAATGTTCCGGTACAACAAACAATAACACACCAATAACCACATCAGTGTCACTGCAAAGCTGAAAACCACCCATATAGCAGCTGATCTGTGCAGAGGAGCATAATGGGGACTACCAAAATACACAGACAATCAGATTTTTAGAACTACGAAGTGTATCTATGTGGTAAGTAGCACTGATAAAATGTACAATAAGTATAGAAACAAGGAGGTATAGCTAAGTATTCTGTGAGTGTAATGTACCAATCATAGCAAGTGTATTATGGATGCTAATATTTCTTATTTACATGTAACATACGAGGTTGTATTATAAAACACCTGATTTACTGAGCTCTCTTCAGAGACTGGACACATTTCAGGCAGAAATGTTTAAACACACGTTTTCAGTCATCTCACTCGAATACATTTTGAAAGTAATTAATTGCTTAAAATGCATCTCCATGTATTGTATAACATATAAAACACAGTCCAAAACCAGTCTGTAAAACGGCCCCAAGCTGGGTATTTAAGCAGACTTGCAACTGATTTGTATAAAAACATTAAATGATACACAGCCTGGAGTTCCTAATATTTCCTCTGGTTGGTGGACGCATATCTCAGGTTCTAGCGTTATCAAAAAGTGAAGATGCGACTAATCATGTTTGAGGTGAGACACCAAGAAGGGTTTTAAGATCAAGTGTAGCTCACAGTGAGGTTCACAGTGTGTGTCTACATGCACAGTACGTGATCCTGCAGTGCAGTTTGTCAAGAAAATATTGATTTTAGACTAAAGATCAATTCAGAAGGGTTAAAGCTTGGTTCAAGACCCACCGACACTTAAACACAAGCTGGAACAAAAGCAGTTTGAGGGACACTTAAGCAGCAGCATATCAATTTATCAGATTATTTATTAGTTTAGTTTATTAGTTTATTAGACATTTAGTAACAAGGGAATATTTTTGGGGATGTATCATACAACTATATTCAACTAGTCAACTGGAACTTGACAATTAACGTGACCCTGAGATCCAACAAACTTCCATTATTTAAACACTTTTGACAGACATATAAATAAGTTATATAATTAATATGTTTCTTATGTGATTGGTACAATGTGGATGTTTACATACAATACTGTACAAAAGTCAGTCCCCATGATGAGAGTAGATATACGACTGCTTTTGCAATGACATCATGACCATGTATAATTATTTATATGTCTCTTACAGTATAATACAGAAAATGTGAATCCAGTATTAAAATCAAATTTAAAAAACTCGGATAAAACAGCTTCTATAGGCTACAGTGGCAAGAATTTAGTGTGAACTTCCCTTACACCTGAGCAATGTCAGCATCTGCCAACTTCATTGGGCTGCTAAGTATAACCTTCTACAGTCTGAATAAGCTTGACCCGGAATGGTCTTTTTTTCAGAATAGGAACAGGGTAAAAAGGCCGTGATATTCTACTGCTCATAAAGCATTAATTGAAGATCAGTTTAAAAAGTGTACCATGGAGTGACGCATACAGGTTTTAAATCCCTGGGTTCAATCATTGACAAAATGGGTTATATGGTCATTATACCACTGCTAAAACAACAAATCTAATGGTGACCTAACACTTTTACACAGTGCTGTATATATGGTGTGTATACAGTATACATACACAATGCGCATTATGTAGAGTAATAGGTGACTTTACTCCATTTAACCTATGTTAAGAAGCTATTCCACTAATGCCCTGTGCACTGAGTGCACATTAAGCTGCATGTCTTTTTTAAACATTGCTCATGCAGAGAACTACAGGGCTGTAAGCAAGATTTACAGATGTTGCATTTTTAAACAGCACATCTGGTTTGCAGCTCTTGTTCAGTCCAATTCCTTTTGTTTAAGAATATAGAACACAAATGTGTTACTTTGTTGCTCCCTCACTTTCACTCGTCCATGGAGGCATATACATTAGTGTGCAAAATCCTGAGGTCACTACTAGTTTTGTTGTCTTAGCAATGGTGTAAAACTTTCATTAGCCAATCCACAATACTCCACTGATTGTCATTCTAACTTTTTTTAAGCATTTAAGCCTTTTCACTCTGTTCGCCTTCTGAAAAAGCACACTTTCGTGAGTAAGGGGACATCACACTAAATACCTGCTACTGAAGCCTACGGAAGCGGCTTATTCTGGTGATTTTTTTTACTACTGCATACAAATGTCCTGTAGTTTTCTGGTAGTATTGTAATAAAAACACTGTTTTAGCAATGGTATGATGACCACATATAATTATTTCTCAATGGCATTTGGCGATTTTTACTCAGTACGGTTATAAATACAGTATTTGGGTATTACAGTATAAAACTAGCATCTGTGCAATAGTAAAGCTCTTACCAGTGCATTATCATAATTATTCACAAGTAAAGAACATTAATTAAAGAGAATCAAATCTCAGATGAAGGCTGTGCCTGGTGCAATTACTGCAGTACAAAGAAGGACATGGAAACAGGATTAAGAGTATTGTAAACAGAAAAAAAATGCCATCTAATATATGGGACAGTCCATTTTTAGGCAGATCCTGGGGCACCTAAACAGTATTAAAACACATGAATTAATGCATTTGCGTACTCTTACTTACAGATACAGGTATGGGCCGTTTAAAGTCCATTCATCCAATGTCCGTTAGCTTTAACAAATTTGGTTGTAAGAATTATAATAGGAGGTAAAAATCTGTCTCATGTACACTTAATTGTCATCTGAATGACAGAAAATTAGTAAGGGCGAACTCTTGTGATTCCTTCTGGTGACTTGAAAGCTTTCATTATTCATTATCATCTAGTATATTACATTTAACAACATAGTGATGCAATCAATATTGTTGTTTAAAATAAAACACTATGTGCAAAGTATCTAAAGTACTGTGTACCTATGGAAATGTCCAGTAAAAGTTCATGGAACATAATACAGAAGTTAAACAGCACGTATCTATATTCAAAGCCATGTTAAATGTTCATAATATAATCATTCAAAAAAAGATCTTAACAAGACATAATGGTCTTAGTTAATTATGGCAACCTTAGTTGAATAGGCAGAAATATGAGATGTCGGCCAGATAAAGGGGTGGCAACACCTATTGACTCTTAAATTACATAATCGGTATATATGCACATATTCATTTAAAACTGAAATCCCTAATTGCAATTAAAATTGAAATCCCTAATTACACATTTTACACATTTACAAATATCTGACAAAACAGTATAATTATCATTTCATATAATTTTAGAGTTTTATACCATAAAAAGTAACTCTATAACAATGTATTCTCCATATATCTTCTTATTAGTACTTCTTCTACTCCTCTTTGTACTACTTTGAGTGTGCTTATTTTTAGAAACAGTGGGAATCGATTATGTTTGCCTGTTTAATATGCACATGTTGCTTAGCATAAAATGGATGTTTTACCTACCTATTAAACAAATCCTACTATATTAGATTTTCATCCTCACTATCGAGATAAGAAACCTATATAACGTATAATATGTTGTATTTGTAAGCTATCAAAGTATAGCCATGACTTATGGTGCTTCTGGTGCTGAAAGTTTTGTTATGTAACACATGCAGCATCAGTGTTAAACAGACTGACTGTTGAGCAATGCTGACTGACATTATGCTCCTTTTAAACATGATGACGGGCTGCATTCACTCAAGTGAATTATTTGAGTGTTGAATACTTCCTACAAGCTCAAATCAGAAAAAAAGTTGAGACTGTATAGAAAATCCATATAAAACACACAATGTTTCTTATATTTACTTATTTTTTTTAGATATTGCAGAACATATGAACAAGACATATTTCATGTTTTGTTTGGTCAACTTTGATAAACACCCATTCCTGTAACACAAAAAGTTGTTGTAACGCAGCTATTATTTTTTACCACACTTACAAGATGTTGTTGCACAGAGAATATCCTGTAATTTAGTGTTTCAGGTGTTATTTTGTCCAAGTCTTTCAGCAAACACATTTTAAGATGTGCAACAGTATGGAGTTGTGGTAGCTGCATTTTTCGTTTTCAGGATTCACCACTCATTCTCTATTGGGAACAAGCCAGAACTGGAGGCAGGTCAGTCCAGTACCTGTAACCTCTTCCTCTGCAGCCATGATTTTGTAATATGTGCAGTATTTATCTTGTTGAAAATGCGTGGACATTCCTGGAAAAGATGACACCTTGAAGGTAGAATACTGTATGTTACCCTAAAATCTCAATGTACTTCTCTTTTCCAAATGACCTTTGCCAAGGGCAATGACACAGCACCATACCATGACGAAGCCAGGTTTTTGGACTTGTTGCTGATAACAGTCTGAATGGTCCTTTTTGTCTTTGGTCTGAAGCTCACGCCGACCATTTTTCCCCCAAAAAATCTGAAATACTGATTCGCCTGACCACAATACATTCAAGATCCATCTGGGCCTAGAGAAGTCAAAGCCACTTCTGGACATGGTGGTAATGTGGTTATATCAGTTAATGATGAATGCTGGTTCTTGATGAAATACCTCCTAAGGGAATTGAAGATCATGGTCATTTAGCTTACGTTTTTACGTATGGAACTTCCTCTAGATTCCTTGAATCGTTTAAAGATATTACGCACTGTAGAGGGAGAAATATATAAATCCCTAAATCCCTTTTTTGAGAAACATTGTTTTCAAACATATTCATAATTTTCTTATATGTTTGTTTACAAATTGGAGATCCTCTTGCCATTTTTGCTCATCAAAAACTTTCCTTGTTCGCTGCTTTTGTATTAAATAATTATAATCACCTGTTTAAAATCACATAATGACAGTTTATTTAATTCATTAGGCCTAAATGCAAGCCTGAAATGCAGGAATGGATGTTTATTAACAAATAAAATAAGAAAATAGAAAATACTATATACTAAATTACTAAATAATAGTTCATATACTCTGCATAGCCTTCGTCATGCTAAGATATGCAATGATGAATAATATTCATATTAAATCATTTATGGACAATCCATACCTCTCAAACTTGTGCCTTTTTTTGCCAGAGTCCTCAGGTGTTTTTAAGCTGCTATCCATTTGCTTCTGTGGTGTCTGGAGCAGTGCTTGTGCAGAGCGAACCCACTCACTGGCAGACCTCTCCTGGGTTTCTGTTGCCTCTAGAGGAGGAGAGGCGACTTGGATGCTCTCTAGAGCTGCCTCGCTATCTGAAGAGTAGTCAGAGATCTCAGCCATCACCTGACACCAAAAATACATGTATTTCAGTATAGCAGCCTCCAATTAGTGTAACTGACATTCATTTACTAAGCATTCATCCGTCACCTGATTAGTACACAACAGCAGGAATTTAACTTGAAAACCAACAAACACAGGACTTTTGGTTTTTAAAAGAATCATTATGTAAAGATGAATTCCATCGTAAAATCTCAAAAAAAAATTTGTCATGAGCTCTCAGCATAATTATTTGACTGCGTAAGCTGTCAGTCATTCAAGTCATGGTAGACATGAGCGTTAAGTTAAAGGCAGCTGAACTTCATGGTTCTTGAAGATGCTTGTATTCTTCTGTTCTGGATGAGAGGAGAAACATCACCAAGAAACAAGAAGTAGTCCAATTGCCTTCAACTCCGCACTCAAGTTTCCCTAAGCAACAGCTCTGGTGGACATTCCTGCAGTCAGCATGTCATTTGTAGTATGATGTCATGTGGATAAGCAGTTTGCTGATGTTGTGAATTGAATGGCCCATGTTGACGGTGGGGTTATGGTACGGGCAGGTGTATGTTACGAACAACAAACACAGGTGCATTTTACTGATGAAATTTTGAATGCACAGAAATACCGTGACGATCCTGAGGCTCGTTGTTGTGCTATTCATCCACGACCATCATCTCATGTTACAGCATGATAATGCATGGCCCCATTTTACAAGGATCTGCAGCCAATCCCTGGAATCTGAAAACATCCAAATCCTGACAATATCCAGAGACTTCACACAGCCATTGAAGAGGAGTGAACCAACATTCCACAGGCCACAATTAACAATATGATTAACTCTCTTTGAAGATGTGCTGCATAGCGTGAGGCAAATGCTGGTCAGTCAGTCAGATACTGACTGGTTTTCTGATTCCCTACACCAAAACAGTAAAAGTACACTGCACTTTTTGAGTGACCTTTTACTGTGGCCAGCCTCAGTACA